>JAODAG010378536.1:0-18831 GCA_027574785.1 Orphnurgus asper | reverse complement strand
ACAATGTTGTTTTATTCTGAAATGTTCAGTTTCTCATGTAATAATATAATGGAAAACAATGCCACAATTTTGGCAATGTTTGAATACCAATTAGAAAAATCTTCAAACCTTGATACAAACCTAAATATATACTATTTTTATTTCATTTTAGTTTAAGATTAAAAGTAGTTGAAAGTAGTAAAATAGATATCTATATTTACTGGTATCATTTGTTCTATTTGTAATATACTGGTTTATAAGTACATATATACACTACACATTGCCTGGCACTTGCATGAAGATTTTTTCCAGTTTTTACTGGTTTTTACTGGTAATTACCAGTCTTTACCACCGTCCGGGTAAAAACAGGTTTTTTCCGGTAAAAACCCAACCCTGCCTCGCTCTCACTACCAGAATCTGCGTAATTTCTCGATTTATAGTCCCAACAATTAACTCTTCTTCCGAACCGGAGTCCGAATCCGCCATTTTGAATTCCGAAAAGTGATTTTCCGAAAAAAACATTTCAATGCGAGTGGCCATGTTTTATATTTTTATAAGGATGTTGGATAGTTTAGAGGTCTCATATAGCGCCACCAATTTCAATCAGATCTGTGTGTAGAGCTTTGGAAAGCCTAAAAGTGCATGTACGTAATGGCGAGATATCTCGCCTTCCGAGGACAGTGTGCGATTTTGCTGGGCGAGATATCTCGCCTCCCGCATGATGAGAGTTAAGACTATCCGGGGTATATATACTTCATGTTAGGCCACCTCAGATATAGCCTATAGGATACACGTACATGAATATGTATAGGTTAGGGGATATGCTAGTACAATACACATGTACATACACTATATTTGAGATGGTCTTACATGAAGTACATAACCTAGACAGTATTACATAGTAATTGCTTAAATTCCAAAATGGCTAGTTACAATTTTGTAAATTTAGCCTAAAATATGAAGGAGGTAGGGGTGGGGGGACCAATGTTATGCAATAAATCATTGCATGGTTTTTCTTAAGTAAAAGTAATTTAATAATATCTCACTTACTCGATGAACGAAGTGTGACATTTTGCTTCCGAAAGAACCTGAAATAATATCATGTATTTAAGTCGTTAGCTGGACTGCATTCTTCTCTTCCGCAGGCGAACCAAAGAAAGATGAAGATGGTCGAATAGTAAGTTAGATTTTTTAGTTTCTTGCTGCAAGCATTGGTAACACTTCTTTTGGTTTTTCTTGGGAGGGTCAGAACAAGGTTGTACTTTTCTTGATGGTACTGTATGTGTAAATTTTTACCCCTGATATGGGCAAATTTATTTTAAAATTTTCATCTCAATGAGGTATGACATTGACCAGAAGAATTTCTGATATCTTGCTCCATTTATTTCTCATCGACTATGCAATTGTCTTCATGTGGAGCAACAGTTATTGAATGCTTTTTATCATTGTTTTTCAGAGAGGATGTTTTCAATGTCTGGTGTCCTGTCAGATTTTGTTGACTGTTGGCAACACCTATCTCCAATAAGGAGGGGTGGTGGGGGGGGGGGGTGAAAGGAGAGGAGGCGGAAAATAGATGGACGACCATCTGTAATCAACCATTTTTCTCATGTCACATGGATCTGCCTTGCGGATTATTCAGTCACACGTTATGTGCCAATATTTTTCGAACCAATAATTTAACACAGACAGTTTTAACATAAACTGTATTCCGCTTTCCACTGTGACTAGTCTCGTTGAATTTCAAGGCTGTGAAAATATGTTTTTGATTAGATTGAAATAAGAAATTTAACTGCACATAATTTTTTTGTTAACAACAAAACTGTCTCCGTTTCGCGCAGATAACGGATGAATACGACAGCGACTTCGTGTTCTTGGCGTACTTGAGACGCGCTTATAATGAAATGAGGAATTATAGAACTGTGAGTATTTTCGGGCAGCCAAAGTAGGAAGAATTTACGCAAAATTAAATCAATTCTGTCGGTGCAATGCCCTCTCGATGTCACTGGCTAGGTCCGTTAAAGCAGCCCATCGAGTGAAATGAAATGAAATGCTGAGAAGATGAAATACGTTGTGACGTAATTTAGGTGAGACCGTCAGAATTTAGGATTAATCGGTATCCTTTGTTTTGGAGGAAAAAAATCTCCTGCATTTTGATCTCGAATTAAATGTCCCAGATTTTGCACTAATCCAACCAGTGTCTAAATGATTTCAAACACTACCGAGTTCATGAGTTCTCATGAGCAAGCCAGTGAACGATTGGTAATTTTGAAAGTCGTCATCACAGTTAAACACAACTGTGAATTCCACCAGTAAAATATCCTTCAGATTACTGTAAAATCTCAGTCTCATAATTAAGATGGTAAACTTACGGAAGTGTTCACTTTCCGTAGCTTTTATCCCTTATTCCTTTAAAAGTAACATAGTGAGTTGTAAATAGTAATTAAATATAACAAAAAAACAGTTTCAAGAGGCCCATGGATTTGCCGTCGAGAATATCAGAATAGAAATGTTTGTTTGCGGGTGTTTGTGCGCATGTACTTGCTATGTTTTCTGACCAAGGATTGAACAAAGGAAATTCCTCAGTCCTCAGCTATTAATGTCAAAAGAATCACCAAGTCCTCCTTAGAAATCTATTCGTTAACGTTACGGTTAGGGAGTTTGCACACGGTTAGGGATTTTTCAGTGGCATATCCTCGATCTGAATGTAAAACTTAAATGTGGGTGGTGACGCTTGAAAGTGTGAAATCTCAATTACCAAATGTGTCAGTTTTAATTGTCCTTTGGTTCAGCGATGTTGCAGGCAAGTTCTAAGCCTATTGGGTTTTTGTGCGAAAATCATGTATATTTTCTCTGTATTATAGGATTTATAATAATATTCTCCAAATGATTTATTTTTTTTTGGTAAAATTACTAAGTGTTATGCGCTAGGTTATGTCATTTTTAGGCTACTTATAATTTCACTTACCAAACAAGATTAGATCTATTATGCACATGATAGTACTTTCTCCAAAAAATGTGTGCAATGAAACTCGGCCTGGTGTTTACGTTAATTTTTGTGTTAGGCTATGTAGTAACTATTCGGACGTTACAGCCTGAACAATAGGTATTCTAGTTTCGGTAGTTTTAAATGTGTTAGGCTTGTGGTTATTCTAGCCCTTTCATTTTATTTGCCAATGTATTGCATTATGAAATTAGGCTACAGGTAAGTGTGTTAGGCTAAGTAAGTTGGATGGCTATAACATTAGTAGTCTTTGTCAGTGTTGTTGTATGCATAGATACGATCTACTGTGGTCCCTGACTGCAATCCTATAACAAGGTTTCTGGGTCTCCGTTTAAATTTGTATTACTGGAAGTTTAGAAATATTTCATTTGAAACCCAGGGAATCGGGCAAGCAATTTTTAAGTAAAAACCCAAATAGCATGAGAATCCACAATGCATTTCTGGTTTCAGATGATTGTTGAACCATCAGCCAAAAAGCTATTACCAGATCCTCTCACAGAGCCTTACTATCAGCCTCCATACACGCTAGTACTAGAGATGACCAACGTCTTGGTTCACCCGGAATGGACAGTGAGTGACTTGTCAAATTCTCCTTGTAACTCTTTTTTTCTACAGATGTTTTCAAGAGTTAATCATCAGGTTAAACAGCCACAGCCTGAGAAATTTGCTTCTCTCAAATATAGATTTCCTTCCTTTTTTGGTTCCGTAAGGAGGCAAAGAATCCCGTACGTAGTCGCATTCGCATTGTATATATATATTTATATGTATATCTCTGTATGTATAAATGTATATGTGTATCTCTGTATGTATATATATATATATGTATGTATGTATATATTGCGATGTAGGGGTCTCTCTGAAAGAAGTAGGGAGAGTCTACAAGGCTTTTGTAGCCTCCAGCAATAGGTGTCTGGTCAGGTAGAGTCTTCTCTCTTGCCCGGTATCCAAGGCCAGGTATTACCATGGTTTATGTTCAGCATATGGCACGTAGTATTTGAGAAACTTCTGTCTAGCAAGAAAGAGCTTCCCACAAACCTCGTAAGTTCAGTTTAAAGATGGGCCTGGCCCGCGTATGTGTTTCAATGGCACCGGCTTACGATAATGGAAAATCTGGCCATTATAAAAAGGAGTGTCCTTAAATTTAAGCATCACTGATTGTATCAAATAAAGTCAGTTGTATTATAATTCATGTAAATCACTGATGTCCCAGATACATATTAAGTTCATGAAAACTTGAAAAGGGCCAAATTAAGCTGATGGAAATGTACATTATGAAGTTTGAAATAGCCATGTCAACCTGTTCATCACCATTGCATTACAGCTGTGTGGAGCAAAGTCATTGCAAAACCATTTAAAGGTTCATTAATAAACCCAATAAAATTTAAACAATGACCCAATTCTCAATGTGTAGCTGAACTCTGATGCTCTCTACTGTGCTCTGGTACACTCTGTTTTCTGTCTGTCATGCATGTCAATGACCATTGCTGCTAGTGCCTTGGAAGTTGGAAGGACTTGGTCAGGTCGTCAACATTTGTTAATGGCAGATTTTATCCATGTTCCCAGGAAGTCAGTTGAAGGTCATTTCAGGTCATCAGAGGTGTGAAGCCACTCTAAACACTACTCCCAGGGCTTTGCAATTGTTGCATATAGCACACTAAGCAACAGCTTGGCTCCTCTCCCTTGAAGATTGAAGAACAAAATGATTCTTTACAGAAAAAATAGAAAATTGAAGCAGTCCCAGACTTGTCAGACCCCTGAGATTTTCTGTGGAAATTAAAATTAGAAATAAAAATAGCTAAACTAACAGAGAGGAAGAGGAAAATTTCACCAGTGAAAAAGACAATTGTTGCAGTCCTCAGGCAGGATAATGTCTGGCCCCACTTGCTTCACACGTGGGGTAGGATGCCGTCGACCAGCAGTAGACACGTGCACGGTCGCGTAGTGAATGAATTAAATTTACTTGTTCACGATCGGCGCATGGTAAAATGATAATCGACTAGGTATGGGTCCCGCCAAGTCGACGTGACGTTTCTCGAACATTTCATTCACGTTTCGGTCGGAAAGTCCTTTTGGTAAGCTCTCTATGGTACGGTATTCCGCTTCGGCTTTGTTTTCCACAAGGTCATAGGGTATACCATGTGACCAGCGAGACCCCCCGTTACTTAGAGACAAATGATTTGAAGAATGAAAAGATGGATGTGGCACAAGATCAAGAAACATGGCTATAAGATGATCGCTATTGTTTTTAATTGCTTGTAGCAACAATTACAAATGATGGGTGAACATTTAGAAAAGCTTCTACCGTTTGAGCTGTTATACAAGTATTTTCCGTCAGCTTAAAATGTGAAGGGCTTTCTTAAAGTACCGAGAACACAAATAGTGGTTCCTTACCAATATTGGATGATGCTTTTCTAAATGTTCAAATCATCATTTGCATCCATGATGTCATTCAAGTGCTAAGAGAGATCCACCAATTTTGGAGTCGTTCATTGTGAAAATTCTCTAATTGATCACGTGAACGTTGTGATCTCGTTAATTGGATGAATATGCATCTCCACAAGTTCTTGGTAGTGTCAGCACATAGGTTATCATTAACTATGAGCTGTGGGGATTGTACAAGTGACAGGATAACCCACAAAATGGTACCGTGATGGTATTTTGGCCGTGGTGCTTATACGTTAATTTTATTTGACCAAAGGCATGCTTCCATGTGGTGGACGTTTATCAATCGTCGTGGAGCTCGTAACAATCCCACGACTGTGTGTGTTAGGTGGACTTTTGCAGCGTTGGTGCTAAAACTTTATTTTGATATGGAAAAGGTTTAAAAAGTCAGGGAACCCTGGTTCTGGTGCATGTGATAAAGTGGTAAAGCTCCCTACCGATATTCTCCTATGTCCGACTCTCGTGAAGGACGGTGAAATTGTATTTTACAGTATTTTGACTATCTGTGGGGATTGGCAAGCATTTTGGGTAGCTCTGATTGATTTCGAGATCCAGCGATGTACCATTTATTGGCATCGAGTACGGCAGTAAGGGGATTGATAAATGATGGAATAAGATCTCGAACTAGAGCAGATGAACGGAATTAAACAATGTACTGCCGCATCCTCACTGTTACATTAGAATGGGGTCAAGACTAGTTACTGTTTATTCATTTATTAATTTGGTTAATTTCAATTCTAGTATTCCAGTGGTTGGAGGTTTAAGAAGAGGCCAGGAGTTGACTATTTCTTGCAGCAAGTTGGCCCGCCACTGTTTGAGATCGTCATCTACACATCAGAGCAAGGATTTGTAAGTATTGAGCCCCCCCCCCCAACCCGGTCGTGAAAGTCTGTGAAGGCTTTGAAAACTTAGGTTGCTGCTCCGTGGGATGGGGTTAAAAATGTGGAAATGTTAGAATTCCTGGCCGAAGAGTTCATTGGTTTGTTGCAGCGTAAACACAGCACTAAAGCCAAAAAAAAGCCAACATCTATTCCAGATTAGCGATGGCTTTATATGTGATATGGAGATAATTTATTACCAGACAACAG
Organism: Orphnurgus asper; assembly: GCA_027574785.1. Classification (NCBI taxonomy): domain Eukaryota; kingdom Metazoa; phylum Echinodermata; class Holothuroidea; order Elasipodida; family Deimatidae; genus Orphnurgus; species Orphnurgus asper. Next base: position 12,321 of record JAODAG010378536.1, on the reverse strand, counting down.
GGTTAGATGAAAATATCTTAGTAAAACTTGCTGCAAACTGCAAAGTTAATGAACTGTTTTTTGCATATTACTAGCAACTCCACAATTTTAAACTGCCAACTTTTCATTGCATTCGGGGCTCGAAAATGGTGGCCCCAGGGCGAATAGTAGCTCAGTTGGGGCCAATCGAGTTCTTGTAGGTCAACTGGCCCGATTAGTCAAGTTAGCCTTTATCTCTGATACAAAACCAAAGAAATGGTGAACCCGATATGATAGATCTAATATCTGCCCATAAGACATTGGTGACATCTCTCAAGTAAGAGCCAAATGAATTGTTGACAGATTGCATAATGATCTTTCTCGTCTCATTAGTTAGTGTTTGATGGTGTGTTCGGGGAGAGTGGTGGCTCAGTTCATTACATTGACTAATCAGGCAAGTTGACCTACGAACTGGCTTGCCCGATTAGCCCAGTAGCCTTTGTCTCTGATACAAACAGAACGTCGACGGCCCCCGACATGACGGATCTAAAATCTGTGGCTGTATTAACACATTTGTTATCGTGTATTTGAAATGAAAAGAGCCAAACAAATTTTTCACGGATTGCACGATGTTTCTCGTCGCAGTAAGTTCACGCACGAGGTCTCATCGTCGGACTCGTTTTTCTTGCAGACTGCGTTTCCTCTGCTGGACAGTTTGGACCCGAAGGGTTTTATCATGTACAGGCTATTCAGAGATGCCACCAAGTACGTGAATGGACACCATGTAAAGGTCAGTGGCAAGCATGTCATTCATGACCATAGATACGAACTGTGTAGACTGTAATATTTGCAAGACGGTTTCAACTCTCAAACGACCAGCCATCCAAGAAAATGGTGGACGATGGATCTGCCATCAATATCGTGCGATGCATGTTCTACTCCATACATGTCTAGATTGATAAACCTGTTGAAGGCAACCATGAAATTGTGATGGAAACTTCCGACATAAAAATGTGTGGAAACTTTTGTTAATGCAGGACTCTGTAAATATGAGCAGCGGATATTTGTTCCTTGTTGGTGTAATGATTTGAGGTCATAGTTCAGGAATGTCAAAACAAGATATGTGTATTGACCTGGAAGATGCCCCAACTACCCTGAGCTTTGTGGTGACCTGCAGTGATTAAAGTTGTTCATGGTTTGATAAGTTAGCTATTGATTACATTCCCCTGTAAGAGTTTCAAGTTGAAGAGTACTATATAAAAGCTCAATATTTCAAGCTTCAGAAGGTGCGATGTAGGTTAGATGGTTAGGAACAATTTCTTTTCACAGAGAGTCGTGGATGAGTGGAATAGTCTGCCTGATTCGGTTGTAGTGTCTCTACAAGTGGGAATGCCATTTAAGTATGCAAGCTCTTGATATGCACTTTTCCAGTTTGGTACACTCTGATGTCTGTTAGGGTTCTTGAGATTTGGATCCTTGGCTTTCAGGGGTATTTTTTTTTATTGAGGACGCTTGTCCTTCTTACTGAACTAACTTAGGAAAATATTTTCCCAGCCTTGCATTAAAATGGCTCACAATGGGTTAAAATTTATCGCTGGCTTAATCGTTAAATGATTCTGCAGTTGGGCTTGTTGGATAAGTCTGTAAAAGGCAAGCAATGTCATCAACAGTTTACCCAGATTAAATCCACCTGTGTTTTGGCTTAGCACATTATAATAGAGAGACCAGAATGGCAAAGTAGTCCATATTAAAATAATTATTCAGAGGGAAGTTAATATTAATGGGCTTCTCGGTGGTTCTATTATTGTTGGATGGGAGATTGAGGGGATTAAGTAAATAAGTTTGGAATTCTATTTTCTTGTAAAATTGAAACAAAAGCCCCAAGACCCATGACACTGAGGAGGTTTTCATTTCAGTCCTTTCTCTTCGAGGGGCGAATCTTGCTTCTACCGGAGTCAGACGACAGGGCCACCATTTCTTTCATGCAGGTTCTGTACTCTGGGATGGTTGAAATTTTGAAGGCATTCAGACACCTTTAATGACTAACGTACTTATGTACGTACGTAAGAATGTGCATACGTGCATGTTTGTTTATGCCCTGCTGCAGAGGGTTCTTGGGGGAGGGTGAGGTCAGCTGGCCTGAGTGCCGGTCAGGGTCCCCCAACCGCTGCCGGTCAGCAATGATAATATCCCCGCTCACCTGCTATCTCCCTCTCACGTTTCTCAGGATTTGTCCAGTTTGAATCGAGACATGTCGCGGGTCATCTTCGTCGACTACGATCCCAAATCCTTCCAGCTGCAGCCGAGGAATGCTGTCCGCCTGAAAAAATGGGAAGGAGATGACGAAGACCGTGCGCTTTTTGATTTGGCCGCATTTCTGAGAAGTAAGTATGTGGCCCGTTTGTAAATACATGGGTCGTACGGGACCTCGAACCTGTGTCAATGTCGACCATTCGCGGTCGCCGTAGATAATAATTCTTCCAAGATACTCTCCTACCCAAATGCTTTGCATCGGTAGTCATTGCATCGGCTTTAAGAATATTGCAGTCTGAAGCGTAGTTGGGTATGAATCTGGACACACATATACTGTGTCAAGCTGAGGAAGGAATGTACCCCGCTTGCATCCTTTGGAACTTGCGCGTTCTGGATGTCGCTGATTTTCGCTGGTTCAGGGCTTATCCGTTCGGCAGAAAATACACGTCCAAAGTATATAAGCCTCGATCGTGATATCTTGCACGATTTAGGCGTGCACAGCGTTCAATCAAACGTCGAGGCACCAGTTGTTCATCATGTTCGCGCTGTGATTTACCATGGACGATGACAGCGTCCGAAATGTTTATTACTCCGATAGTTTTGGGCCGTGTCACTCGTCGTTGTGTCCAGCTAACTGGACTGCTTTCCCAACTGTCAGCGTCGCCTCCGACAATAATCGCTTCTAGATCTGGGGATTGGCGAGACCATACAACACAAGACACAATCTCTCAAACTCTCTGTTTAAATTGTTTCTGAATTCACACGTTAGACGCCAATTTCCTTAGCTCCATGAGGATATCAAATGGGGATGGTTATGTTCCCTTCTAGTTCAGGTTGAATGAATCCCCCCCCTCTCCCTCCTGGGCATGGTGGATGTCTGAGGAAGCCTCCTCATCTGACCAAGTCCAGATGTTCAGTTTTACTTAGGTCGTCTCCGATTTTGATTCCAGCCATTGCAGTGAGTGACGTGGAAGACGTAAGAAGCGTTTTAGACTTCTACACCCAACACGATGACCCGCTAGAGGCATTCAAGCAAAACCAGGCCAGACTACAGGCGAGTATTCCTTTTCAGATAGCTTCAGGGGGCTGGGGACTAGGTGAGTGTTGGGGAGTAGTTTGATGAATGTTTAAGAAGCAGCATGTTAGGCGTGAAAATTGAGAAAATATATACTGGAGATAATTATGTTTACCTTTTACATGGGTTACTATAGTTTAGTTTAATGTAGTAAAGGTTAGAAAACTTCATGCGAAAGTGCGGCCTAGCGGTTGGAGTGTCTGCTTCTTAGTCCAAAGTTTTCACGTATGTCGGATGAGGATGTTAAATGGCCATCTCGGGAGCAGGATGGGATGGATGGTTAACATGCCTGACTCGTTAATATCTGAACAGTGGTCGAAAAGAGACGGCTTGTTAAAGTCGGTGTTTATCCACTATCACAACCACGGGACATGGTTTCATTTTGAGCCTATGAGGCTTGCTAACCCTTACTTACACTAAAACTGAACTATATAAACTCTCAGGCTTCCAAAGAAATCCTGCCCATGTTGATTGCACACCGGTTTTGAACAATTAAAACCTTCTTCGTTTAAGAGGCTCAAGTATCTTACTTAGTTTTAACTCCTCGTTAGCTTAGACGACATCGTGATGATGTCAAGCATTTAAAATTGTTGAAGGTTTTGAAAACATTTGATACAAAATTTCCTATTTCCGTGTCGGGGATCGCTAGAAGTCACTGTTTCGAGCTTCGGAAGGTGCGATGTAGGTTAGTTGTTGGGAAGAATTTCATCTCACAGAGAGTTGTGGATGAGTGGAATAGCCGTGCCTGATTCGCTCGTAGTGTTTAAAAGTTTCAATGCCTTTAAGAATCCTCTTGATAGGCACTTTTTACTTGGTGGAAGGAAAGACTTGAAGGTCTTTGTGGTGTGGGCCCTTGGCTTTCAGGGTCTCTCCTGTCTTTCCTGACCCTTTCCTTACTAAAACTAAACTAAAGCGTGAACTTTGTTAGTAACTGGGAAATGCATTTGCCCTTAAAAGTAGGATCAAGCCTTAAATTTTGAGAGTTTCATTGACTCCTCCTCCATGCAGGCAGAGCAGGAGAGGATATCCAAAACGAAGAAAGAGTCGTCAAACCTGGCAGGCAGTTGGGCCAGTCGGCTCCTCGGAAGGTGATGTGCGGCGCCGCCGCTAGGATCATGTACGCCCGACGGTGAAAGGTAACGTCGCAGTTGTCGCTCTGTTAATGTTGTCATCAGGGAAGTACACGACCAGGATTTAACAACAAAAACAAAAAACATGACGCATTGCTTGCAATGACTGTGGCAAATAATTATGTGCAGCTGAGCAATGTTAAGGAAAGTCATGGCTATGGAACTTATCCTCATCATTTATATGGATTGTTTGCGCAATAATTTTGGTATTAATGTAGCTATGAAGTAGTATTTATGCTCCATTAAGACCCCCAATCTAAGAACTTACAGATTGCTGCCCCTAGGTTTAATAGATTCGCTTGTGAACAACAACCCAAAAAGATGATTATTTCATTCCAGCATTAATTTGTTTTTCGTTCAAGCAGCGATGCAGATCCGTGTCTGATTTTTTTGGGGGGGGTCGAGGAAAATTTGAGCAGTGGCGCATACTAGCAGATTTGTAGCCATGGCGATGGGGCAAATTAATTAATCAGGGGTGACTGAAACTGTGTCCTGGAGGGGTGTCCCCCTTTGGTAATTTTGTATAAATAATTAAGGATGCTTATATACAAAGTGGTGCTATATTTTGCAACTTTTATAAGTAAATTTGTTCATATCTTGGGTGGAGAATAATGTACACCCAATGCTGCATCTGGGGGTGGGGGGAACTGCTTCCTTGGCCTGCCCCCATAACCTTTGCCTATGTGTCCAGGTGGACCCAATCATACCAGGATTATTTCCTGTAATCTTTATTGCTCTTCTTTGCTGACCAAACTCCTATACATCGGTTGTATTTATGTTTAGCTAATAAAAAAGAACTCAGTAACTTCAAAAGGAATCAAATTTCTATTTGCAATGCTTACTAGCGTAAATACGGATGGTTATTTTTTCACTTCCCAATTTTTCTGTATAAAATCTATTACCATAATAAACATTTCGCTCGAAGCTGCTTCGAAACGTCTAATTGAACTGACTGACCAAGTGACGAAAGAAACGTTAAAACGGTTCTGTGTATGGTGACGACGGATCAACGTTGAAAACTTGTTATGGTTGGTGTGATACTCCTCCTCAACAGTCCCATCTCCTGGATCCATCTTAAGACTGGAAGGCACGTCAGAACTTCTAAACTACATCCAGTACATTCGTTGATCCCGGACATTGGTTTTGACACCGAAGACACTGTATTGTCCGCGAATACATTATTTTTTTTTTAAATGAAACAACTGAAATCATGACAGAAATTTTGATTGTTGTAGCTTAAGATGGAATTAAATTTCAGGCTATAATGTTAACATTAGATATGGTGGAGAAATATTTCTCTTTATGGAGACATGTTACGAAATTGTGTCCAAATTCATGGCTCACTTTTACAAAATCTCTAATGGAGTCACTTTTCTTATTGTTTACTTCTATTGTGTATAATTCATTAATAATTATTGTGTGAAACCATCTTTGTCAGAGAGAGAATTTTTTGGAATGAAGGATAAGCAAATCTTTCTTATAAAATGTTTAACAAGTATGAATTACATATTATTAACATATATGAATAAACATTATACAAAGCCCATAAGCTATGCAGCGTACACACGTGTATGAACTGACCAATGAGGAGACACTTTGTAACAAGTGTGCATCGGCCCCAGATTTTTGATTGGTCAAAATCCAGTTTTTTGACCATGGTATTAAACTAGCCTCTAAACCAAACCGGCTGAAAAGCATACGGTTGAATCAACCAGATCTGGTTTGATCGCTAAAAAGAGGGAGGAGATATCACATTTTATAACCAAACTTAAGCCGGGTATGGGGGAAAATTAACGGCAAAATCTAACTAAAACAAGTACATTGTCCAGTACATTGGTATGGTGCACACCTGTTTAAAACATAACATGACTGTGTAACTGTCGCCTCCGCAATGATACGTACACATACATAATCGTCGCGCCGACATTAGCGCTGCACGCAACACGTAGTCGTAAGTTTCCCCGCCCCGGAAATCCATTGACCTTTTTGGCGTTCTCCACGAAATTTATAAACTAATAAGCATGGTCCATGTCTTATAGGGGAGAGAGCGTGCCTTGAAAGGGACTCTCGATGTAACCTGGAAGAATTGGCAGGTCTGTCGTAGCAGTCTGTGTGCAAAATGCCGACTTTTTGGTCTTGGGAGTCTTTGGTATTGTTTGATAGGTGGCAGCTCTGTGGTAGTAGTAGGCATGCAAGTGGCTGCATAATTGTTAACTTTAACTATGGCTACGGTTTGAAGTCAATAAAGATTTGTTGAAGAAAACGGTGATATAACAGTTCTCCTCTTTTTAGTTTATCGGTCACTTTTGTGCAAGTGGCAAGCATCCTGTTGATCCTGCTGGGACTATTATGACGTTAGGTCCATACTTATAAAATAATATTATAAAAATGAAATGAATCCAATGGAGTGCAATAATGCAAGCTTGCGGTAAAGTAATAAATATTGCAACCATCCCCTTAGAATGAATGCTTCGTCTCGAACAATAGTGGTCCCACATAATTTCCTGCTAGTTTAGAAATATTTTGGTAGTCTGGTATGTAAAGTGAAATAGTGGAGCCAGCGTGCCAGGCTCCCGAAGTCACTAGAATTGGAAATCGGACTTTCTGTTAGCATCATTTGCAAGGTTTTTGCTGAGGATGTTTGCTTGCAGGACATAAACATCACAGGAGCCCATCTTTTAGTTAGGGTTGTTGACCCTGCCAAAGCCCTACTTTCCTCTGCCTATAGTATCTAGGCAGCGGTAACATTGGGATTTTCCCCTCTGTGTATATGTTACTATTTTTTTAGGGAGCTAGTCGGCTTGCATGCAAGTGACAGCGTGAGTTTGTAAACACGATGACTCGAGTGTGGAATGCTCTACATAGTTCTCATGCTTGGCATATCCGTAGTTCATGTTCTGTAGACAGTCCCTGTTTTGTGTTTGGTGTACAAGAATTGGGTGGGTTTGAAAAAAAAGGGGGGAATTCTGAATGGTGGCAAATTGTGCCATACTTCAGCAGAATGTAGCGTTGTATTAAGTGGTGCGTAATTTTCTTGCATGTAAAATTACTCAGATATGTGATTAATATCATTTACATCGTTTAAGTAGACATGCATCATGTCTACGTTCGCGATTAACCAGAGTTACGGTAGCCGTATTCTATGATTAAGCCTACACTGAATATTCTTGCATTAATGGTTTAATGACGTTGTTGCCTAACGATGAACAAAATTTTTCTGTTTTACTATATTTTTTTCATAATCATCATACTGAAGGCAAGTAGCATGTGTTATAAATAAAGCGACTGAAACTTTGTGCATTATAGACATGAACCGGGAACCTTACAGTGTGGTATGATTGAACGGTAGTCGTAACGTCAACGTTAGGCTACGTATAGTCCTAGTGGGCAAGCGGCAGTGTATTACTTGTGCATAAATATGGATGGAAATTGCACGTGAAATATTTGAACTGTCCCAGAAAAATGGTAAAACTGGTCAAATGGAGTAACCAAATATTTCACTGCAGGTAATATATTTGGTGAGAGGGTTTGAAATTTATTAAGACACCAATGAGCATAGTTGTAGTTGCTTGTAGCATAACAAATACAACATACAGGCAGTTTGTAATATTGTAAGCCACTCAGGAGTGTATTTGAAGCATAACAAACTTCGACGTCTGGAAGTCTGTTATTGCAAGACGCCAAGGAGCATATTTGAGTCTGAAGAAAATTTGGCCCTGTTCAATTTGATCTCATTAATGTTACCAACCACTTTCTTGGAATTTGACTTTGATATGATAATTGCAGCTTTCCAGACATCCAATATATAAAAGATGCCTGTGGAGAATATCTTTCCTTAGCCAAATATACATTTTGAAAGTTCCGACGTTTAACCATCTTGTTAATTTACCTCATCTGGTAAGAAAGAGAACATCCTTAATATTCTCAGAAATTAGGTAAAACCTTTTTCTTAATCAAGAGTTAAAATTTCTTGGAATTTGCAGCACAGCTTTTATATCAAAGCAACAAAGGGGTTTTTATTTTAATTTTTGTTTGGCAATTTCAACCCCCTTTAGGGGAATATTTTTAACTGTTGGAGTCAAGGTTTTAAAGCAATTCTATGTAAAACTTTGGTGAATTCATAACAATGCAGTAGTGATAAGCCCACCATGAGAGGTGGTAGTTAGAGGGTGGAATGCAGGTCACTAGATTTAATGATCCTGTTGATACTCTGCAGACTGACTCCAGAAGTATCGTGGTTTTTTAACTTTGAGGAGACTTCTAAAAAATTCCTACTTTACTCTGTATGGACTTTGGGAACTATCTGAAGTGTGGGTCTTCTCTTCTTGTCAGTAAATTGGTGGGAGGGGGTGGCAATTGGTGTGGGGTGGTGGAGATGTAGTATATTGACAAACATTGGGAATAGAGATTGTTATGGTAGTATAGACAGAACTAGACAGGAGTATAAGGTTGAGATCATCTAATGCACCCTAGTATATTTGCTCCGAAAGCGATAATTGTTCAAAGGTGATGGGTGCTTGAGGGGATGGACAAATCCTGTCTTGTATGCATTATGCAAGGGCACCAGAACTGCGATTCTGCATGCTGGTTAGTTTTTAGTGTGTGTGATTGTTGATGATGTTGTGTGTTATGTAGCTTTATCAAGGATGCGAATATTATCAATTAGATGTAGTGTTTCAACACGTATTCCAGCTTTGTATTCAACCAGATAGTTTCTAGTGTAACGTACATAACAAAGTCTAACAGCCGGGTAACAAAGTGTAACAGCCGGGTAACAAAGTGTAACAGCCGGGTAACAAAGTGTAACAGCCGGGTAACAAGTGTAACAGCCGGGTAACAAAGTGTAACAGCCGGGAAACAAAGTGTAACAGCCGGGTAACAAAGTGTAACAGCCAGGTAACAAAGTGTAATGACCGTACTTGCCGCATCTTTGTACTGGTGCTGTCCCTTAGGGAATAGCTATTCATTCATTATAAAAACAAAAGAAAAAAATAAATTCATGCAAGCACGAGTAATAAGTGTTGTAATATATCTTGAAACATTGAAAGCCATATCTCATACTGAGAAAATTCAAAGCCTTTCAGAGTGCTTGATGCATGGTCTAAGTGTAATTAGGGCAGGTGGTAGAAATACATATATAAACCTGAAAAAAATTATATATACATATATATTATATGTATGAGCATAAGTATGAGCATTCTAATCTATGCACTTATAAACTTCATGTTCACATAATGAAGACCTATCGTCAACCAGCGCTGAGCGTGCGTGTGAATAAAAAATTAAACAAAAACAACCAGTGCAGGCAGGGCCTCTCTCCATAACCGATCCCATGTCTTCACTGCAATTCTCCTATATCCTTCGACATGACGTCCAGGGGCCTGCCCAACCTGCCCCGAGTGAAGGTCCAGTGGGTGAACTCCCTGAAACTTTGTGCTTGTGGGCATTTTAGAAGTGCTTTTGGTGCTTATAATTTTATTGATTGATGCAATTTTTTTTTTATTTTTTGGTGTGGGTGGGCGATCAAAGTATCTCTTAATATTTTGGGGCCATGGGACCTTTCATTCCCCCTCCCCACTTAAAGTGCCTATGGCCATGGTTGTACTTGAGTAGATTTATGCATATTCCTAACTTTGACATTCTCCTAGCTAGTAATTAGTGCCAGCAGTGCTTAAATAATTACTGAATGCATTTTGAAAGCCGCGTAACTCGCAGTATCACTTTAAAAAGGAATTGTATGTCTCTCAAAAAGTTTTGGTCTCTCAAAGGTTATTTCCAGTCATGGGTAAGGTGACAGATGTGCTAATGATCCTTCACCGAAGAGTTTTTAACTAATTAAATATCGGATGTAGCATTTCGGTATTCAAGAGAAGTGCCGGGCAAATGTCTGTGCCATTGTCGGTCATCGAATCTTCCCCCCCGAGTTACGGATACTGTCGTAGGATTTTGATTAACGTCGGTTGAAGTGGTAAAGAGCCTCGGAAGGAAAACCCGAAAAGCATTCTGTACATCATTTTAGCTTCTACATGGATCCCATTTATTATACATCTGAAGTACTTACGATGATAAAGAAGCATCGATGATGCCTGCCTCTCATTTATCATGTAATCCTTGTCTGTTGAAGTACTTTCCAAGTCCCGAGTGTTGGAGATGAAATAATTTTCTTTTAGTAACGAATGCTCATTAATTTCGTGCGAGCTCCCTTTATTTGAAGAGTTGTTCTCTGGCAACTCGCAAAGACCTTGAATGCTACAGTCTTGTTTCGTAGCCAAAGTTGAAACCATAAAAATGTCCTTTATTATTTATGTTGCTACATTCTGAGTTGAAACTATACCAACTGCTGTATATTTTATAAATATTTGAAAGACTTAAAAGAGGGTTGCCTGGAGTGACAAAGAAATTGAAAACAAAAGAATAGAGGCGATAAGTACTCTGAAGTGACTGTTAAGTCTGCTCCTGAAGCACTGCATGCATGCAGGATCTCTTTCAAACATGCCGTCACCTCAAAAAGTAAACAACTAGCCTGGATGACATGTCTCCGGGATATAAATTCTCAGACAATAGAACACAAGTCTGTTGTTTGAATTTCGAAGTGAACGTTGCAATTAAACTTATGAAACTTTCCCCTGTGTAGAATGGCCATTATAGCAAACACAAAGGAGCTGTTTTTCCCAGGTAACGAGTTATAATTTATAATGAGGAATCCAAAAAATGCGTATGTAACAAAATATTAACTGTACGCGTGTACCCATAAACTCATCAGACATTCGGTATATTCGCGTCAAACACCTGTATGCTTTCATTAATTAATGAGTGACCAACAATTATATTCATACACTTAAGTCGCGCTGATAGATATCTTTATGAGAATATAAATGTATGTTCTCTTTATTCCGCAACATAGAGCTTTGTTCGACTATAACAACAACCCATCGTCAAAGCTTACATTAGTTTATACAGAACTTACTCCTTTGTGTGTTCAGGGCTTCTGTAGATTGCTGCTCATAATCCAAGTCCCGTTGATGATATCTCCCGCAGCTCTGAGTGGCCTAAATCCCCTCGTAATATTATGTGATATGCCATAGATGGGAGCTGTAATTAAAATGCATTTAAGATTCATTTCCTAACAAAGCAATGAGGAATGAAACGATATTTCCTTGTAGGTTCCCTGAGTTTGTTCAACGCTTACGTGGTTACCCATTCACGTGGTCAAAAATTAATAGTCACAAATATGCAGGTTTGCCATGCGTTGTATTTCTGCCTCTGTGACTCTATTTCACTTTTATTAATTTCATTAACATACATACATGTGCTAATGCATTCATCATCATGTTTCTAACATTGATCCCTCTATATAAATAAACAAACTCGACTTGATATCCTTAGAACTAAAGTTTAGGGTAACATATCATATTTAAATGTGATATCTGAAAATCGAGCATGAATTCGCAATCAATATAATGTTGTATTTCATAATGTAAATCAAGTTAGTATGAACGAAATGGTCTTCTATACCGTTAAATATAACAATTGCAAGAATCACTGCATCCCAATGTTACTAACACTTTATTCATTTTTACATCCAACCCCTTCTTTAACCCCACATCTATAAAACAGACCCCCTATCTGTCTCCTTGAACCATACTCCTTGTTTCCTACCCAGCAAATAATAAACTGATCTGGTATAATAACTGCTGTAAGGTTAGTCGTGCTTTACCATCAGATATAACATAATAACTGCTGTAAAGGTAGTCATGCTTTAACATAAGATCTGGCATAATAACTGCTTTAACAGTTACCATTCTTTAATATCAGATCTGGCAAAATAACTGCTGTAAAGGTAGTCATGCTTTAACATAAGATCTGGCATAATAACTGCTTTAACAGTCGTCATGCTTTAACATC
>JAODAG010377983.1:0-18853 GCA_027574785.1 Orphnurgus asper | reverse complement strand
GTCTGTCATTTAGCTTGAAATATCTGTATTTTCCCAAAACTTTTTGTATAATTATTTTACAGAATGGACTGAACGCTCTTCACCTTAGCTCCAAGGAAGGTCATCTCAACATCGTCACTGAATTGTTGAAGCGTGGAGCCAACGTAAATGCTGCCACCAAGGTAAAAAAAACTTGACCCATAGCGAAAATTCTTTAATTACTTTACTTAATTACTTTAATTACTTTAAATTCTTTAAATTCTTTAATCAGTTCCTTGAGAATAATACGGCAGTCGCCCACGGCGAAGTGTCAATTAAAAATGTACGAAACCATTAGCCCAACAGTCCAGAGTTACAGGCCATTCTTTGTATCTATGGTGAGCCTCTTTCACGTGGCATCTATACGGGACCGGATGGACGCGGACGGAGCAGCTTGTAAAGGTTTCTTCTCATGGGTCTATTGATCCCAGCTTCTCAGGTTCTGTATAATGTGTCGATTAATGAAAGTAGCAAATTTTATATATAAATTTATTGGATGTGTTGATAGCAAAAATAGAGCCAGAATTGCACCCATGTTTTGCAATGAACAGACTAAATAAAAGATAGTCGCCCATGTTTCTCTTTTCTCGAAAACATCGTTAATCGTGTGTTACACCGTACCTGATTAGTCATTGTCTAACAAACTGGGTGAGCCAAGTGACACAATAATGTTCTTTTGGAGTATCAGTAAAATAATCAAAGCATGATGGGCATTTTTTTTCTCTGTGAATTTTTGACACAATTAACTACCATTCCGATGATGTGATTAAATTGAAACAGACTTTCTTCTGACATGTCAGGCTATCAGATTTCTAAGAGTGATATGCTATTGTTCCATATGGTAACTATTCATGTGCATTGTACTGTAAATAACAGCCTATCATTAGTACGTATGTATTAGATGAGCCTAGGCATATTGCATAGTTCATTCCAGACATAGACGTCACAATCATGCACCGTTTGAACAAGTTTCTGCCTCTTTGCTGTATTATTCAAACTTGTCATGTCAGGGTGAGGTATTTATCCTCCAGAAAATGTTGTCATGAAAGAATAAAGACGTGTAAGCACAGGTTTTATACGATGTTAAGAACTTTCCAAAAAACCTTGCCAAAAGCCACAACTACAGAGCATCGAGCTGTACCATGGTTGCCATATGATAAGATACGCAGCCAAATGATCCCTTAAATTTGGCCTAATGTACCAACCATGTTCGAAAATGATGCAAAGTATGCTAGATATATTACAATGGTAAGATGTTGATGTTATGAAAAGCACATCTATAGGGATGTATCTAAATTTTAGGTCCACCAAAGGACAACCAGCCACACCAGTCTTGACATATGATTAGTCTTCCCAAGTTTGGTTTTTGTTACACACCCAATGCTACCTTGATTGCAGCCATACTAATTCATATCTGTAAAGGTACGTACATTGCTCTGAATTATGTTACATTTTAACGCTGTTGATTGTGTCTCAGTTTTATACATTCAATTTAACTTAAACTTTAGAGATATATTATACTTCCATATATATACTTCTGATTTTGTTCCCTGTCAACAGAAAGGCAACACAGCCCTGCACATCGGCGCTTTGGCTGGTCAAGAGGAGATTGTCAGAGTACTGATCGATCATGGTGCTGACGTCAATGTACAGTCGCAGGTAGGCGCATGGGAAGAAACGCCTTAAACAATTCAGGAGAGGTTTGATGAAGCAAAGTGGCAAATTGTGTCTGATTTCCCCCCACAAATCCCATTTTTAACTAACCCTATGAATGCAGTCTGTACTCACTTTCTGAGAAGAAGTTTTTCGGGAAGAATATGTTTTTGTCACGAGGTCTCTAGGTTGTTTTCTCCATCAATCCATCGGAGGAGGTCCATCCGAGCAACCATATTTCGGTATGTAGTTCGTGTAAGACCACCTCAATGATAGTGTATAGATGTTAGCCTATCCCCTAACATATACATACTCATATTCTGGCAAGGCAGACTAAATTCCAACGAAAACGACAGTTTTAACTCCATGACCTGTTAAATCCATGGCCTGCTAACAGTGTGTGACATGCTAAATCCATGACTTGCTATAAACTCCATGGTCTGTTAAATCCATCATGACCTGTTAAAGTCGTGACCTGCTATATACTCCATGGCCTGCTAAATTCAATAACTTCCATGACATGTTAAATCCATGACATGTTTAAATCCATATTAGCCATTCTTGATACACATGTATGTTTTGACACGTTTGTTGAGTTGGTAAGATCCCCACTCTAAATAATTAAACTAAATGCTACATCAAAAAATGCCAGAAGGCTAAATTTGTGAACTTTAAGTACAGCTATTTTAGTAGTTGTTAATCTTCTCTGTTTTTTTCCTTCTTCACTGGTTCATTGCCCAGTGACATCGTGTGAGTAAAGAGTTTCGTACAGAAAAAAACTTGTTCGGCATTCATTCTCGGTTCTTCTTTGGATTCACAATTTGAGGTTCAAGTAGCTTGAGACATTTATTATCGTACATATGGATGATGTTGACCACGGCGTGAATAATAGTTTGAACGAAGTACCGTCTGAGGTTTGAGTGTATCGTTGATGGCAAACGAAATTCTCGTAATCCAGATTTACATACTAGAGAAACTTCCACAACGAACTGTGTACACCTTATGTAAAACTGCTTTATTTTAAATACATTCCAAATAAATCGTAGCCGTAAAAGAAGTTGCGACGAAACTCGTTACGATACAATAAATGGCAGTTAGCCTATCGGTTGACCGATGATCGGATCGGACTGATATTTATCTAAAGTATAACGGCAAAACATTGGATCAGCAAATGTATTGCCGAACTCTTTGGCATGCTTTGTTATTTCTCGAAGAGATTAACCCATTCAAATACAATTATTTTAAAATAATAATAAAGAGTTACTTAGCTTCGAAACCAACGAAGAAGTTGCTCTATGCGCTTTATTTAATACAGGTGTCCATTTATGAAACGAGGAAGTCCAAAACATTCCACGAAAACACTTGATACCAAGTTTAACCTGTTGAAAAGTAACTGGAAGGGAGTTCCATAAGGAAGAGGTGATATGTTGGAAATGGCGATGATGGAAATGGTGATGACCAAATAGTTTTTTTTGCGAGACACCTGGTCATGAAGAGCTCTGGAAGAGGGAGTGTGATTATAGAGAGAGGTCTGTTTGTCTCTTGTCATATCTGTGGCGAACTGGCCATGCTACTGGAACAGGCCTGTATACCTTGTAGTATCTAGAACTGATCCACAGTAGTACTTTGCAATGCTCTGGCCATGTCTCAAATGTATGAAATATCGTTGATCGCTAAGCAAGACAGTGATCGTACAACATTGGGCTTTCTATGAGACGTCAGAGGAATGGATTTATGTTAACGTGCCATCACATGTTACAAAAACACTCCCATTGAATTTCTGTATTTCCTTCCACTGGAATGATGACTCCAGCACAATGATCGCCATGTGTGTGCCGCCATTTCTGTCCGAATAAACTTGATACAGAACATGTAACAAATGAGAACTTTGTCATAAACTATTGTTCTAAAAGAATTCTTCTGGGGTTGTTCTCGTTAAGAAAAATGCAAAATTAATAAAATACCTTTCGATTACGTTTCAGCCTAGTCCGAATGAGGTTGGGCATGACCATGGTAGCAATTACTTCATTACAGATGATATGCATGGAATTGTTTAGTTCATAGTAAGACCTTCCAACACGTCTTAACATTATTGGCAGGAATTACATGACATTTAACATGAAAATATCAGAGCTATGACCTGCCAGGCTACGGGAACGTCGGCCGAGAGAAAACCCACATCGATTATATAGCACTGCAGTAATGTGATGAGACTGCACCCATGCTCAGTGCACTGCGACACAACAGATCTACGTATGCGAAACAACACGTAGCCTACATGAATTATTACAAGACGCAGTATGTACAGTAATGCATGATAATGTGTAGGCTACGGCATTGGCAATATACAAGCAACGAACCGTTACTTTTGCTTTTCTGCAACTGAAAGTCTGCACTCTGCCCACTGCAGTTTATCATGGTGAATATCGTTCAGGTGTTAACTGATCTTGACGAGATGTTGACTTGCTGCGTAATTTGTAGAATGTCTTTATTGCAAAATATATAGGCCTATAGGTGCAGACTATCGATTCGCAGGGAAATGAAATACTCCGTCTAGCGACTTGAGGGAATGGGTAAACGAACGTGCGATTACTCACACCGAGCGCCATGCATCTCCGATTCCTCAGGCTACTACTGATCAGACCTTTCTTCCCTCTTTTAAAGGTTCAATTTCCTACCATTTATGAGATAGCAGGACCGATCAGATAAGTATGGCCCAAGGTATTATTAGCAACTGCTAGATACCAGTCTATGACCTTCTTTATCTTGATACCATGCAATGTAGTGCATCCAGTGAAAAGAATTGGTAGCTTTCAGATTTCCATAAACCACAAACATATGTACATTGCATGCTTTTGAGGGGATAGTTAAGGAGTTATTAGTGTCGTTTTGGTGGCATTTAGTGAAAGACTGAGACAGAAACACAAGAATGTAGAATCGGTCAATACTAATAATAGCAGGAAGAGGCTGCTCCTCTGAACGAAAGACACAAGCGGGTTCTTAACGTACTCGACTAAACTCACGACTATTAATCTCACTAAAGTTTATATTGCGATATTCACGATTATACTTAAAAGAAGTATGAAATAAAATATTGAAGTAAGCATCGGACCTGAACAGTTTTGTTGGCTTGCATCACCAGCATAGCTTGTCGTTCAAACATTATCTTAAAAGCTGCTTCTCCTATACAGTCATTTTTATAAAGCACTCCATGGAGGGGTTATGACAAATGCTGTGTATTACTTATAGTATGAGCCAGCTGCAATATTGTTGCTATGGTTACATAGGTGAAAGTCCAAATGTTGGTAGTAGGAGCCAGCTGCAACATTGTTGCTATGGTTACCTAGGTGCATGCAAGCCCAAATGCCTCATACCACTTTTGTAGTAGGAGCCGTCTGCAACATGGTTGCTATGGCTACCTAGGTGCAAATCCAAAAATGCTGTACTACTTCTGTTCGAGAAAGCTGCAACATTGTTTGCTATGGTTACCTTGGTACAAGTCCAAATGCTGTACTACTTACTGTACGAGACGGCTTCAACATTGTTGCTATGGTTACCTAGGTACAATTCCAAATGATGTAGGGCTACTACTTAAGTACGAGAAAGCTGCAACATTGTTGCTATGATAACCTACTGCGTTATAGTATAGGCTCATAAAGAAACCCCCTGTTTGGGTTGTGATCTTGGATGAATACCGGCTTTAACAAGCCACTTTTTTACATTAGAGCACAACAGGCCTTACAGCGATGCAGCAAACTTAACCCCGACCTGCCCATTCCCAGATAGGGCTAGAAGGTCCAGAAGCCTGACACTTCATAGTTTATGATAAAGGATTATCACACCTAGTAAAAAAAAAAAAAACAGATTAATGACCAGATCACTGCCTGTACAACTCCCTTTGCATACAATTAGCACTACCACATCTATATACAGTCCCCAATATGCCTTGGTACAATTCACACATGAATGCACAAAATTGTGGTTTTCCTCTGCCCAGTCTTACCAGATATCCTCTTATTAAGTAAATATGGCTGGTCAGAATTTAATCCTGAATCAACATGAAGTATAAACAGTTGATAAACACTGATTTTGCTGCTTCGCTCTAAGGGGAAGGTAGCCCTAATGACCAAAGTCCAGAATGTACCCATCCATCCCATCCTGCTCTGGGGGATGCCATTTAACGTCCCCTTCCGACGCCCCTTCCGAAAGGACACCTTTGACCACATTCTCAAAGACGAATGGAAAGAAAGAGCAACCTAATCATCACCACTGCAACGCAGCGGTTTCTGAAATAATTTATTGCGACACCAATGAAACAACGCAACGAAAATCTAACCGAATCACGAAACACCAAGGAAGACTGAACAAGTCATGCCATGTAATAAATTGTAGTACTAGTCACTGCAATGTTGTTGCTATGGTTACCTTATGGTTTCAAGTTCACATGCCGTGTACTACTTGCAGTATTAGCTGGCTGAAACACTGTTGCTTATTGTTACCTAGTAAAGAGGCAATAAATATCTCAAACTATATGTTCCCTGTATGATTTTCATGTCTAATTTAAGGAAAATAAAACAGCTTCTCATATTTAACCCATGGGACATGTCTGCGCTCACTATTGTGTCATGGTTGTAATACTCGCTTTTTGAGACAATTTCATTTATTTTTCCACCCCCGTTCTTCGACAGAATGGCTTCACTCCGCTCTACATGGCAGCGCAAGAGAACCACACGGCAGTAGTGAAGTATCTTCTGTCAAACAGCGCTGACCAGAACTTGGCAACAGAGGTATGCCCACTTTATCCATCAGAGAAATATGCTAAAAAGTTTCCTTTCACTTTACAATATTAAATTCACTCATTTTTACTCCACACCATTCACAAAAATAATTCATGCTCTCATTTCCAACGGTCAATTTGCAGGTGGAGGGATCCGTGAAAACCACGCTTATCGATCCAGCGTTGCCATTTTCATTTGGGAGTCGATGGTTTTGAAATTTTCCTTTACCGAAACAAATCATTGCTGTCCCTCCACAGGTGCTTTTCATTAAGGGTTAATTAAGTAAACAATAACCTCTTATCCTCCTGTCAAAGACATGGTAAAAAAACTACGTAAGGAATATATGTCGGTCGCAATACGGTAAACGTACGAGTAAAGTTAGAATAACCGTCAGCCAAGCGCATCGTGGGAGCTGAAGAAACACTTTGGACTTTGGAATGTCATATCGGTGACGTTTTTACTTTACCTGGTGCTGCTGATGAGTGTAATGCGAGATTTGACAATTTCTTAAGGACGGGACGCTACGGGCTAGCTGGAGGTGATGAATGTTGTTGAGAATGTGGCTCCCATGTGATCATATGTAGTTGATATCCAACATACGTTTGCAAAGGGAATGTTGAGTGCACATTCCAACGTTAGTGCACTTTCAAACTTAACGCCGTGCAGGAGAAGCCCACTGGTTTTAAAAATGTGTTAAGGAAACGGGAGAGGGTTATGTCTCCTAAATTGTCACGAAGGACCATAGTTTTACCCAAGGGATAAGCTAGTTATAGGTTGTATGTCTTGGCACTTTTAGGATAGTCAAGTATGGGCAGGTGAGGAGGAATGGTGGGGGGAGGGTGGGGGGTGGAGATTGAAGGAGGAAGGCCTCCATGAATAAAACCATGCTAGTGTTAGTTCCCTAAGAACGTCTGAAGACGATTTGTTAGATTGGTAAGAATTTGGGAGTCGATGGTTTTGAAATTTTCCTTTACCGAAACAAATCATTGCTGTCCCTCCACAGGTGCTTTTCATTAAGGGTTAATTAAGTAAACAATAACCTCTTATCCTCCTGTCAAAGACGTGGTTGAAAGTCATTTATGTTGTTCTTAATCTGGCTCGCGTGTTCATCGTCATGGGTAGTACGTGACCATGTTAATTAATATCAAATCAGACTTGGTGATGTTTATCATGTAGGGCTTTATAATCGCGTCAAATTCATGCGCCAACATGTCTTCGGCTAACTGAATGAAAGTTTGATGTGCGAAACCCAATTTTGTAGATTCTAACGAGAAACTACATTCCGTTAATGGGCAATCCTTATCCATGCAGCCTCGTGGTTCAATGCTGTAAACAGAATTATACCCTGGGCCCTTCGAGAAATGAAATTTATTGGTCAAGCCACCATGTATTGGTTATTGGTGTTTTAGTTAATTAGCATCTTCCGGCTTGTCAACGTTTTAAAGGGGATGCAGAATTCATGTAGCATCATCGTGTAGTGTGTAGGACCGCCCCTTTAATTACATTCCCTGTGTTTAAGTTTGGAATAAGAAGGTCTGTACTAGTGTGACAGAACAAGAAAATAGATATATAACTTGCCATGAGAGCATTGTGTGATCACTAACGAAGGCTGTTTATAGTTATATTAATTATATATATATATATATAGATATATATATAGATATATAGATATATATATATATTCAGATATATAAATATATAAGATTCGAATCTCGACCTCCCTCTTAACATGCAGCTGTTTTTTATTATATAGGCCTACAAAATTGTCATATATACAATTTCAATTGTTTGCCTCCCCACGTTGCTAAATTTCATAAGTCTGTACAGGTCAAACGGAGACATATACCGATATTTCTTCTTGATATAACCACCGGACGTATAATAATAATAATAATATAAAATAATATAGTTTAAAATAAAAAAGTAATCAGAATATATGGTTTTCCTCGCATTGGACATTGCTTCACTGTGTACGACAGGCTAGAATGGAAATTTGACACTACTTCTGTTTTATAAATTCTAAGGTTAGAATTGAGCCAACTCAAATATATTGCGAGTGTCGGGGTCCTATGGACTCACTCTATGGATACAGACTGTGCGTAGGTATTGCAAGCTCTATGTTGCAAGTATCGCAAGCTTTGGATGAACTATTCAGAGCCCGTGTCCTTGTTTGTGCAAGTTGTCGGTTTCCCTTGGTTACCGCAGATATTAAATGTTCGTTCATGTGGTTTTATCGCTCCAAGGCAGAAATTGCCTTTCATTAACGTCTTCCCGAATCAGATATCATATCCCCCTCGAGAACTAATCTTGCACTCGGTCGGAAGTACTAGTACATATGATTAGTGCTGTGTATTGGCTGTAGTACTAGTAGTAGTAGTAGTAGTATTAGTAGTAGTAATAGTAGTAGCAGTAGTAGAAGTAGTAGAAGAAATAGTAATAGTAGTAGTAGTAATAGTAGAAGTAGTAGCTACTAGTAGTAGTATAGTACAATATAAACTACACATTATTTTTTCTTACAAGAGGGGTAATTATATACTGCAGAAGAATACGAAAATGTAAATGGAAGGAACATGTCATCGCCTCGTCATCGTCTGAGAACCTTTGACCGTTCAACGAAGAACATTAATTAAGGCTTTTACAGTTGCTTGGTAATTTAATTGTATAGTCATGGAGATATGTGTGTGTGTGTGTGTGTTCGAACCGTGAAGATTCATCTATCGGGTCCGCTGCAACTCATTACATCGAAAGAACATCCACACGTAATATTATTTACTTTGTATGAGTAAGAGCGACAGGTTGTTGTTATTAGCAGACGAGAGTTAAGAGGCAAGTGATGATTCAAATTGTAGATTCTTTTTTTGGTTTTGACAAACCTCCACTAGTGTATTTCGCACGGCTGGCCTTGAAATTTACGAGCGATTATTAAAAAAAAAAAACCTGGAAAATTATTTCACGCCATATTTCGACGTGAAGATCCATCTGGCGTACAAACTTTCGGTAGCTGTAGGGAATTGCCGTCTTCCTCCGAATATTTCCGTAGCGATCCCCGCTGCCGTTATGATTTCGGTGTCGCGGCGTGATTTTAAGAAATCGGTGGTAGTGTAAACATTGTTATGACACCAAAGTTTGTCGTGAAATTGCATGGCAGGATCGAAAAACCAGAAGATGATCCGGTCCTGATTTGAAGGAGTTTAACGAGTTTTACTAATTAGCCGACGGGTAACAGCGTTCACGCTCTTAGCTGAAATTAACGACATGCATGCATGGCTGAATAAAATTATTTAACTTCCATTTGATTTATTTCATCATTAATATCATCAACATCACATCAGCGGGGGTCGTGCACACAACGACTGGCAAAAGCAATTTCAAAAATACGTTCTGAAGCTTATAGAACAAAAGTATAACGTGGAGGTTATTGGAAAGTCTGCCTCTCCAGGACTGCAGTCTGAACAAACAGGCTTAACAGCATAGGATAAATGATCTACGCAGTGGCACATATTTTGGAGGGGAAGCAGCAGTAGGGGGAATAGTGGTAAACACTGGACTAAATTGAAAAAAAAATTGAATCGATTTTTAAGGGTGCAATTAATATTGTATTCACCATCTCTGGCAGGAGCAGGAACTAATTATGCCCCCCCCCCCACTCAACCATTAGCATCTTAATATTGACCTGCAACTCCCACCCAAGTGTGATTCAGCATTCAAGAGGTTAGTTGAGGTGGTGGCCACTAACGAACGACACCACCTTTTGAACGCTCGTTTTACAGTAGCCATATCCAACAACGTTCTTTTCATTACACCTTACTTAACGCCGCCACCTATCGCAGGACGGATTTTTGCCGATCGATGTTGCGACCCAACAGGGCCACGACATTGTCGTGGAAACCCTGCTCCAACACTCGCGACCCCAATATCCCCAAAAGGCAGAGGTGAGATGTGATGATGTGTTTGACTTGCTGACAATAGTCTCGATCCTTTGGCATTCCTTCATCCCCCGCCCCCCCCCCTTCTTGCTTATACCATCTAACCGTATCTCCGTTGGATACCAGACCCCACTCCATCCACCACGATCCTTTCCACGCCCATCCCTCTTCTTCCGTTGCCCGGCTTCTCTCGCTGAACGCGAGCAAAACCATAGGGGGAGAACTATTAAGGGGCCGGTCAGTTACGTCGTTTGAGAGTTGAAAATTTTCTTCTCTTCTGAAAGAAGTATCAGGAAATGGCCAGCCCGAGAGATGCGTTTGCTAGTAACGACTCTTTTTAAAGATGGTATTTACTTCAAATTTTATGGTTTAAAGAATAGCATGAGGCAAATTGCCCAATGCTCCTCGCCTCCTCCGATGCTCATAGGATAGCTAGTCTATCAAGAGCTGCTTGCTTTATGGCCGTTTGTATACACGTTACGCTGTATGCTATCAGCGCCATCTCTTTAGCAGCTTCCGCATCAGGCAGGGCGTCGTTTGCTTAACAAAACGAGGCATAACGAGTGCTGTCACAACCCGCAAATGGGGCTCTAAATATAGGTTTTAAAGACTCGTCCAGAATGGATAAGTTTTGTACATCTTGAATTATTTTTGGATTATCCAAGTTGCTGATGTTTCTCCAATTTATTGAAAAAAAGATATATAAGTTGATCTATTTTAGTCCGTTAAGATTAGATCGACTTGCACATGCTGTGTAATTAAAGTTGTTTCTACGTACGACGCGATCCTTCTATTGGGGGAACCTATTTCACGTAGGGATCGTGGCTGGATGAAGTGCTCTGTGTTACCCACAGTACTCCCTCCCATCCCCATGCAATACCCGATGAAGCCCTTCAGATGGAGTTACCCAGTTTTCTTCTCCTTCCTCTGCAAATGTCACCCCCTTGAAATATATTATCAGTCCTGCATATTCATAAATATTATACATGTAAATACCCTGTTTAATGGTGCTTTGTATTAACTCCCTCTTACTTTCTTCCTCCATGTGGCCATCATATCTGCTAACCTTCTAGCACCTAGATGGTGAAATTGACCTTTGGGAGGTTGGTCAGGAAAGTCGACCTTTCACCCTTTCAGCCTTCATTTTCCTGCAGTGACCTTTGCATGCTTCCTCTGCTCTATTAGTAGCTGATCAATGTGTCATCAGTGTAGCAAGTTATATGTTTGGCAGTGGTGTGGTATACTTGTAGTTCTGTGGGTGGTAGGCTACTTGTAACTCTTGGTGGTGGAATGTTGTAAGTTTTAGTGGTGGTAGTAGTAACATTGTTGTTCTTCTACTTGGAAAAAGGGGTTTCTGTGTGTTGAAATGGATTTCAGGATGCCTTAACATAGGGGATAGGTGGATCAACTCTTTGACTTTGAGGTAAAGGTGCCATTTCCAGCTTCTAATTTTACCACAGATTTTAAATTTAAACCGTTACATGCAAACAAGATAGATTTCACTTTGAGCATGCAAAATGGAGATAGAAGTATCCAATCCTTCATTCCTACGTTCTGAACTTATTTCTTAAGTGGTGGTTGTGGGGAAGGGGGTGATAGTTAATGTACTTACATTTATAATGCTAAGGTCACATATAGGTTGCATAGGAGTTTTTGGACAGGCATTTGTAATCTCCCCCCCCTATCAATTATTATATGAAGTGAAATTTTGAACATTGTTACTAATCTGGTATTCTTTACGATATAGTACCACGCAAAAGTACAATACGTGTCAGTAAAATAGTCGAATACAAAAAATTAATAAATATATTATAAATTTTTCATATTTTAATCTTTTAATTATTTACTTTTATTTATTTTTTTAATTTTCGTGGTACCATGTTGACAAGAATACCAGGGGTAGTGCCAAATATGACAAAAGATTTTAGATTTCACTTCATGAAACTGGGGTAACAGGGAAGTAGGGGTTAGTCCGTCACTCGCAGAGAGGAAGACTGATCAAGCGATCTATCATTTATGGTGTCTTCTTGAGTTTTTGCTGTTTTTCACTATATACTGCATATCTCAGTACCCTCTCTTTACATACAGAGTGTGAATAAACTGTGTCGCATGCCGTTTTCCAACATTCGATGTTTTGAGATTCCAGTGACGGACTGTTCGTTGCATACGAAGCCTCCATGCCCGTGGGGACGTTTAAATTTTTGTTTACTCAAATTTATACCGAGAGAGTCGTAGCACAGATATTTACACTGCCCTAGAGTTTTTAGAAGGGCTTTTTTTTTTTTGGTTTTTGTAGCCATTGTTGAAATCTGAAGCTTCTTTTCAGATGTTTTTTCTTCGAGAATGTACCGGTAGGCATATTCGTACGTAGAATTAACGATTAGAATATCTGCATTATTCTGGACGTTGCATGCGTGGTACCCAACATTTCGGATTGCCCATATACTCGGTAATGTATTGAAAGACGATTTTAGAAAGAACTATTCCTTGTACAAGTTCTGCAGTATGTCTTGGTGTTTAGATCAGGTTAAAACATACACACACACACACACAGGTTCTGTGCATCACATTTAGGTTGAAGACTACCATTATAAAATCCAATGTAAATAACTTACTATAACACTGACCTAAGAATACCACAAACGATGGAAATCTACTGAGGACTTTTGATTTGCTGTCAATTGACTTGGATTCCTTTGCTCCAGTAAGTCCTAATGCAATGCACGCACACAAACATGTTTGTTTTACATTCAAACCGAGTACTCTATTGCGTGAACTCGTTAACCCTTTACCTTAGCAGTAGATTTAACAATAGATTTCTACTTAGGACAAATTTGTGATTTTGAAATAACTATTGAAGACTTTAAATTCATTTGTCAGAATACCAAGGAAACACATAGGCCTACACATACAATCAGTCCTGAAAGTTCCATTCAATTACACATAATTACAAAGGTTTTCACTTTCATGATGAGTTGTTAGTGATTCCTATTTAGTAACATTATGTTATTTCATTTTAAGAAAATGGTAAGGGTAATTTCAATTCAGCCTGCAAAAAATATCTACAAACATTGTAGGATGGCATTAAGTGAAGGTTTATTGGTCAAACCTAGTGGGTTGCCTTTTAAAGAAAAGAACCAATCTCTCCCCAAGCGCTCCCTTCGAACAGACGCAATCGTAAAAAGATATCAGCGCCCGGAGTGCTGTCTTCGGCCAGACTTGGCATCCAAGTTCAACGCCAGGACGTTGTTTCTGAACTCTTTGTGACGTTCGTCTCGTACCCACAGGACGGCTTCACCCCCTTGGCTGTGGCCCTGCAGCAAGGGCACGACAAAGTGGTCGCCGTGCTCTTGGAGAACGACCGCGCCGGCAAGACCAGGCTCCCCGCTCTGCACATCGCCGCACGGAAGGACGACACAAAGGCCGCCGCGCTCCTCCTGCAGAACCGACACGACCCGGACGTCACCTCCAAGGTGAGACACGGAACACGGTCGGTTTTTGTTCACGGCCGTAAGCTTAGCCGATGATGAAAAAAAAACGCAGCTTGTGGACCAGCGGCGAGGATTGGCCCTAACGATCCTCGATTGTTTTTGTGGAAGAATAGAAGTCTACAGGACCATAGTACTTTAAAAGTTGGTACCCTTGGACGATATTGAAACTGTGGTGTCATGGGAAGGAGCGAACAACCACCGGGAGTTGGGTCTGTCGTGGGAATTTTGATTTTCTGTGCAGTTTCCGCATTCTGGTTATAGAAATGAACCTTGTCAACCTTGTAAAATTCTACAAGTTTGCCTAAGTTTGATGAATTTACTCCCTTGGAACATGAGAAACATGGAAAATAGCACCCTTGTTTAGTAGTGGCACCTTCCAGACATTTGGGCAGGTGAGGGGGGAAACACCGTAATGAATCCGACTAAAATGCTCATTTGCTGTTCATGCCTGAAGGGTGGGGGGTGTGGGAAAGAGCATGACCCCCCCGCCCCCCCCCCCCCCGTTTGGTGAACCCGCTGCATGTTAGCAAGTTTCACAGGCTCTTTACTTTAAACTTCTCCTGACCTCGTATTGATTTTTCTCTCTTCCGTCAGAGCGGCTTCACCCCTCTTCACATCGCGGCCCACTACGGACACGTCAACGTGGCCACCCTTTTGCTACAGAAGGGTGCCACCGTAGACTACTCCGCGAGGGTGAGGTTCCTTCGGTCCTTCAACGGTATCTTTTGAGCCTCGGTAGGGGGCAAAGTACACCTGCTGTTGACGAAAGCAAAGTTTGTTCCGTCGTGTACTGGCAGCATATAGTATCAGGAATCTCGTTTGCCAAATGGGTTGAGGTCACTTGTTACTCCTGTTAGTATCGAAAGAAGAAAGTGGTACATCGAGTTTGCTATCTTAATAAAGAAAAACAATTAAGTCTCGCAAAACTCCTCGAGGTCTGACTCTTGTCTTATTTGTGCCCCCCAAAAAAGTCTTTGCACCTGACTCCGACCGACAAATTTTAATTGCTCGATCAGAGTTTAAGATTTCATCACCGACTTTGTGGTCAGTGCAGAATTTTTTTTTTTTTTTGGTGAAATGTTGGAACCCTTTTGGCGCCCGTCATTCACCGAGATGGATTATCAGATTGAGGGATGTTGACCACAATCAAACTAAGGGACCAGCATCACCAGTAATTTTACTTTCGAGTCCATCTTGCAGTGACCATAGATGCAGGGTGAAAACTTTTGCAAACGAAAAGAGGTTGGAATATTGCCATAGGCTTTAAGGTGTTAAAGCACATCAAATAATCCCAGTTTTTTGTAGCCAGAGGGAGAGTACAAAGCCAGTTTCTGAATTCTGTTCGTTGAATATGATTCCTCCATAAATACCTTCGTGTGATGAAGTATGGCAGTATCGTTTGTTCTATAGTGTGAAGTATGGCAGTATTATTCATACTTTGTTTGAAGTACTGTAGCATCTGTTGTACTTCATCTGAAGTATGGTAGTATCAATTTTTAGATCTTGTCCTAAGAATGCTTACTACTAGCTTTCAGCAGCTAGCTAAAATGATGCTCCAAAAACCTAAGTTACTCTCTCAATAGTTATATGGTTTTTAGGATCACACTGCATTTGCAGTTCACCCTGGGTGGTATTTTTGTGAGTATACAGCAGGATCTCAGAAATTTCTTTAAAGGACGATTATACGCTCAAAATTCAAAATGTACATCTGACAGGAAATTAAAAATGACTCTCTTCTGTCTAACTTCTTTAACTTCATATCTTCTTCTGTTGCTCAGATATAAAATATTAGGCTTTTAATCTTTTGTATTATAAAAATTATATAAATATATATAATATATATAAATAATGTAAATTATATATGTACAGTGCAGAAAACTGCTGGGAGCATGTAGCCTTTAATGACAATATGACACTAATCACGTCCTGCGCTTCTAATTTATTAAAGGATTTACGTCACCGTTTTTCTACAGAACCACATCACACCGCTCCACGTTGCAGCCAAGTGGGGCCGGGTAAACATGGTAAACACCCTGCTGGACCGAGGGGCTAAAATCGATGCTAAGACAAGGGTAAGAAGGGTGTGAAGGAGCCAACAACAAAAAAATGAGGAATTTCCAAAATTCCGTTCAAATTCGCTCAGCTTCTGAGGACTGCATTTAAATCCATTTATAGATAGTACCTGTTAAAGACATTTATTCTCGCTTTCTGAAAGTGAAAAAAAGTTTTCCTTTAAAGTTCTCCTGCGAAGGACTGCGTTTGTGATGAGCTTAAAAGGTGTGGGGGGTGAGGGAAAGGAGCGGTTCGGGTGGGTGGGTGATTTGGTCTGTACCAAACTTGTGAATTTCTTATTTACATCGTCTGATGTTTTTTCTCCAGGACGGTCTCACTCCTCTCCATTGCTCCGCTCGCAGTGGCCACGACCAGTGCGTCGACCAGCTCCTGGAAAGAGGAGCACCCATATCAACAAAGACGAAGGTACGTCGTTGTTTCCCCCCCATTTTTTTCCATTCAACGTTCCCCCCCCCGCCCGGCTCTAACTAAAGGATCAAAACGATGCCGCCAAAATGTTGCCCACGTTCTTCCTGTGACTTGCGAGAGCGTCTTTTCGTCGGTTTCTGGAAATACGAATATTTTGATCGAGGACTTATTATGACAAAACTGCGGATCTGAAGAGAGCTAGGATCATCTCCTTGCACTCAACGAATGGCAAATATGGATTGCTGAGCCACGTTAAAGATTTTCTCCAAACTTTGAGATATATTCAAATATCTATCGTCTTTGCAAGCCAGTGGCGATGAGTTCATGTGCAGAATTGTTCTTTTTTGACTAATTTGGCGAAATAAGTCTAACATCTCTTATAATTTTACTTTCGATTCCATCTTGCAGTGCCATAGTAGCACTCTTATGAACAAAAAGGTTGGAAAATTTCTGTTTTGGCTTTAAGGTGTAATGATTACCAAATAATCCTATTATTGCAGCCATTTTCTGATTTCTGTTTGCTGGATATATGATTTCTCAATACCTTTGTGTAAAGTACGGTGTGTGTACTGATGCAAAGTATGTTACTATCATGTGTACTTCATCTGAAGTATGGTAGTATCATTTGTATTTCATGTGAACTATGGTAGTATCATATGTACTTCTTGTGAACTATGGTAGTATCATATGTACTTCTTGTTAATGAAGTATGGTAGTATCATTTGTATCTCATGTGAAGTATGGTAGTATCATATGTACTTGTGAACCATGATAGTATCATGTACTTGTGAAATATTTTAGTATCATATGTGAACTATGGTAATATCATTTTGTACTTCTTGTTAATGAAGTATGATAGTATCATATGTACCTCTTGTTAATGAAGTATGGTAGTATCATATGTACCTCAGGTGGAGTATGGTAGTATCATTTGTCACATGTGCAAAATATGAAAATATTTGAGCCCCTCTGTCCAACAGTTTATTAACCATGTTTACATCTGCATTCAAGAAATTAGTGTGAGGGTAGAGAATTAATTTTAACCCCACCATGTTGATTGGTGTGGTGATGTTGATTTATGCTTCTGTCAATGAAAGTATCATTGCTTCTTCACGGGATGTTTGGTATATCAACAAAATTGTTTGATATTCAATAACCTTTAATTCTCTCAAAATACTTTCACTGAGTTGGATATTTCAAATTTAGCAGCAATAATCATAGCCTTACATCCAAAGTTTGTCATGTGTGCCAATCGTGAGGAATGCGTAACCTTGACAATGAAGAATGATTGAGGTGCTCATCTTTTCATACCTGACTGTAAAAAGGATTATTAAAATATGGATCAAATGTGGTAAAACCTGTGGTTTACATCATCAAAAGTCTTACTTTTTTGGGGGGGATTTACCTTTAATTTCCTCAAGTTTAAATAGTATGATTTACTCTGAACTGTATACTCTGTTGTGTATTCGTGTAATCGTAACGTAACGCAAAGGCCTTTCTTATATTCTTAGGATAACATGTTTTTTCTCCTCCAGAGCGGTTTGGCGCCACTCCACATGGCGGCCCAGGGCGACCACGTGGACAGCGCCCGTCTGCTTCTCTTCCACAAGGCACCAGTCGACGATGTTACCGTGGTAAGTCGACGCTTATCCGTTATCGTGGCCCTTTCTGACGACGTCTCCAACGCCTAGATTAACATCGATCCTTGAAATGAGGACGTTGGTCGGGAAAGAAATCCCCGAAGGATTTCGATTTAAACATGATCACTTTTGTTGATTTTTGTATTAAAATTGTATTTACGTTTGTTGATTGATCCTTGTTGGACGACGGATTGCGCCGTTATTTCCAATCAAGCCACCTTAACTATCACAGCATCAGTGGTGTAAAATAGCATCAATAAAACAAATTTCCATTCATTGCCAAATCAACGTAGAGTTGCGTCGCCGGTCGCGGTAGCCGGGGTCTCGACGGACTGCGTTTGCCTGCGAGATGTGTGAAAAGGAGCCCTCCCTCCTCTCTTGATCTCCTCTGCTTAACGGCCTCCCTTCAAACTGTGGATAATTTATGTTTCTACTTAGCGTTAGACGGTCTGGATAGTCGGCCACTTGATGAAAAATTTCAACCTGGTGTGTATCACACGCACACACGTCGAAACGGCAGGGACAGGCCGTTGAATCAATAATTAATGGGCTTGTAAATATGTAAAGCAGTTCGGACGGAGTGGGAGAGGATCGTCTGCGTTTGTAACACTTTAACATTGTCGGATAGCGTCAGGAGACGAACGGGGGAAAGTAGCAACCGTCTGTTTTACGACAGCATCTTGGAGGTATAGTGTTGACTGAAATGAGAGAAAGGCTGGCTGGCTGCTTGCTGTGTCCTCTGCATGGTTTGGGTTTAGGGACGTGCTGCTGTTGCCCCATCGTAACTATGAATGTTCATTGATACTGCTCGAGGTTCTCTTTGATGACGGGGAGGTTTTGTACAATGTAGTCGCGTATCAGGGGTG
>JAODAG010377982.1:0-23672 GCA_027574785.1 Orphnurgus asper | reverse complement strand
AGCTGATACTCGTAGCTGATACTCGTAGCTGATACTCGTAGCTGATACTCGTAGCTGATACTCGTAGCTGATACTCGCAACTTCCAACCCCCCCAAAAAAAAAAAATAATAATAATAATAATAATGTACTGGTATGTACTCTTCTCTCCGTGCTTGTGTATAAACTCCCCTTTTTGCAATCGAACGGTTTTGTTTTAGAGTGTTTACAATGTGCACCATACATCAGTCATCAACTTTGAATACGGTATCCCATATTTCCTCAAGTATACCCCTCCCATAGCATTCCAATCAAAATCTTCGCAACTGTTTGCAATACGAACCACACTTCCTCATGCTTTTCCTAGCCAAGATGATTTGATGGTTAGTCACATCAAATGGCCCAGCCATCCTCAGGCTGGTAAATTAATGTTATTGGTAATTAGAAGTAAAGTATCTCGAGACTCAATCACAACACCATTTTACTCTGATACGGGATTAGTTACGCAAAGCTAATCCAGAAGGCGTAGCTCGAGATTTATTCGTTCTTAATATTCTTTCCTCATAACGTACGTGATATTAGCATGGACGTTAATTGCTGGGGGTGACTTTTGCCATGTTTTGGTGTGTCTTACTTGTTTCACCAAATAACAATTAAGAAACGTTACAGAGGCAGTAAATCCTTTGCTTGTTGTACACATCGCGTACAGTACTTCATGTTGTTTTGGCCCTTGTGTGTGATGTTTCGTTTGACAAGTTCCGGCCTCCATTTCGCTTATCGGCATTTTGACTAACAGAGAGAGAATCGGTGATGGTGCCCATGCTGCCGCCTTTTGGTTTTCGAGTCAGGCATGGTCTTTCTTTGGGTAATTACCTTTCTTAAAAACCATCAGTTCCTTTCAATTTGCTTCTGTGTTATGCTTGTTCCAAAGATCAATCGAACAGAAATTTTTCCTAAGAGTGATATACGCAAACATCTTACACAGGCGAATGTCTGCTACCGGATGTTATTTTTGAAAAACATGATAGTCTGCATAATTTAACAACAATCCTGTAGAAATAAACGTTATTCAAGGAACGTCTTAGAAGGCGGTAACGATATCCGGTCCTTGAGTGTTTGCTTCAACAATGTCCTAAAATGTCCTAAAAGACTATAACCCCTGTTATATACTTCCACAGGCGTTTGAATTGATCAAATAAACCCCTTTCATTATATGTTATAGGCATATTGTTCCAATAGATGAACCGAACAGAAAATCTTCATATGAGGAATAAGCGCAAACCGATTCACGCAAGCGACTATGCCCTTTGAACTGTATGCGTTTGACAATGTTGTCTGCTACACATTTGAACAAGCGTTACAGCCTGAAACAGGAAAGAGTATGAAAAGTAAAACAAAAACCTGTCCCAATTATTGAAAAGCGATCGGCGCACTGGTTTTAAGTATACGTCAATAAATGTTGGATAAGAAAAACTTATGAATCTTAGGAATCTGTAATGACACTTAATTTCTGATGATTTAAAGCTTACAAACTTTCTCAAGACTTTAGAAAACGTATCGCCTTCCGGTGCTACTGAACATGATAAACTAATAGGAGTCTCGCAATATTAGTCCCAGCACCCCACCCCCAAACGTAGAAACTGGAGGTTTTGGTAAGACCGTTATTATTGTTGAACGGTATTCTTGCATCAATATGGCAAGTCAACAATCTTATTAATATCCTTCTTCGATGTGTAAACCCGACGATGTCAACATTTGATAATAACTACAGATTTGAATTCTTTCGATGAAAAATGTAAGGAAGGCTACTTCGATGAAATCAGAACAGTACTAATATAGGCTATGATACAGTGTCACACTCGAAATTATTTGAGCCTACAAAATAACACTTGGCTCCAATACCGGATACTCATGTGTTGGGTACATTTTTACTAAGTTTGAGTAAAACTTAAATATTTGTTATACATACTCACACATATACATGGGTTACCCAACCATTGATTAGGTGGCATACTTACCCAGTAGGTATTATAAACGTTACAGAAACTACTCTCATGCGATGTGGTGCGGTATGATAGTGCAATATAAAGGTGACAAATATCAGTGGTATTTTTAAAGTCGTTTTAAGGAATAGTATACAATATTGTTGTACTATTCTACTCGTTTATGTGTATGAGTTAAATTTCCGCTCAGTATAACAAATACACTGTGTGGATTAATATAAGACGAGAATGAATATCGGCCCTCTTATAGCCCCTGTTAAGCCCCTCTTATAGCCCCTCTTATTGGCCCTCTTATAGCCAATGCTGACGGCTTTGAAACTGTGTCTTGACATCACCATTACGTCAATGTCATTAAAGTTCTATATCAGTGAAGACAGTATACTCAAACTGTCAATATCTTCAAATCTTCATACACGATGATATAGGATATATCTGATAGGACGTTTTGTGATGATAGATCTACATAGAAATACAGAATGTTATTTCAAATCAAATTGTCATTGGACGTGGTTGTAACAAAGGTTTCTAAACAAAGACTGTTTGTGTAAAACAACAAATTTCTTCACTCATCATGGTATCCTTTCAAGCTCTCATCGCATCTAGCACGTACCTTCACAATCATGTGCCATCCTCTTAAAGTAAACATTCATTAGCGTCCAACGGTAAATCAATCACGGAGGAAGCAATTAAAACTAAATCGGGAAAAACTGTCTGACTAAGTGACTTTCTGGTCAAGTTCTTACCGCATAGGCCTACCGCATAGGCCTACTTACCGTATATTTACCGTAAACTTTCGAATAACAAACGATCTTGACCTAAAAGTGACTGCATTCACTTCCAAGGTAACCGCACGAGTGTGTACTGATAATCAAGGAAAATCGGTCCTATTAAATTGTTGACAGATTTTCCCTCAAAAAACTGTAAGATTTACGTATTTATTTTGTTAATCTCTTTTAAAGAAACATCACCGAAGAAAGAACTTGTCACACAAGAAGTAACTTGAGCACGAATACCAACCTGACATAACCATATGCTTCTGCACTATCTCGCCAACAGATCGACTCCCGAGCCCCAATCCTATTTCGATCGGACCGGAGACAAGAGATCCTATAGTGCAATGGTTCGTAATGTATGGTGATGGGGTACATCTCTTCAACTTTGACTAAAACTTAGAATTTCGGCTAAAACGCTCGATCCGTTCGGGCAAAAAGTGTTAGTTCATATGTTCTTACCCAGTGTTTCATCATCGACAGTCGATCGCTTTTGCTCGAACAATTGAATTTCACTCTTGCAATTTAAGTCTACATATCTGAAAATGTCAAAACTTTCCCGACAAACATACAAAAGCCTTGATGCGTTCCAGCAAAACTAATCAGTCCATGTTTTCGTAAGATTTATACAATCATACAGAATGATGAAACAAATGGATATCCTCGGCGCAAATTTGTTCAATATCGCAAAATCAGTGGTCTAAATCTCAGAAAAGAAAATTATTGAAAGCTGAAAGCTTCCGATTTTTCCGAGTAATTCATCTCGAAATCATAAATTGAATTTTAAGCAGCTTTGGGTAGCCGATATGTTCTGTCTTTGTTATGTATTTTGGAATTTCGGCATTGTTGTATTGGAAGTGTAACACCAAATATTAACGGAACGAAAAAGAATAAAATTGTCAAATAACTTAGTCCAACTAATTTCTCTCTAGTCTATTATGCATCAAACATGATATGTTTGCATCTTACAGACTAGTCAATATCATAAAATGGTTTTCTCTACCTCCATGAACATCCCACTTAGCAAAATCCTATATCCGCCCCTGGAAGCCGCGCCCACAAAAGGTTAACCGTCACATCAAAAATATGTGACACAATTCCAGTCAGCGGGTTTCCTATACATTACGTTGTAGTATAATCGCCAGCAGGCCTACTGGAGACAAGTACTTCAACTAACAGCCACTCCCCTTAAACCACTACCTCGTTTAGTCTATATTTGTGAATACGGCAATATCAATATTCCAGCAATTTAGTAAATAAATAACAAGATTCTCCGGGCCTAGAAATATCAGGTACCGCACATTTAATTTTTAAAACAAGAAAGAAGTTCCAGTGTGTTTATTTTCAGTTTGAGGATTTTACTTAATTCGGATTGTGTTCGTTCTTCACAATATTTGCCTGACAGGATTGGGACAATTGAGTGATTGGATTTGTTGAAATAAATATTCAGCTACGGGAAAGCTACCTTTTTGTTGCTTCTAATAGAGCGTTTGTAATTGTTGAATCTTAATCTGAATTGGTCACTAGTTTCACAAATGTAGGCTACATGAGTGACAGTGAGAGTGACATATAAACCGGGGTGAAGGGTTAATCCAGTGGAATCGTCGCGGTATGATAGACCGGTAACAATAAGTTTTCAAACTTGGCATCTGAAAGGGAAGTTATCGGTGGGTTTGCTCTCTGTTGGGGAGGAGGGCACCCAGATTACAAGGCTGTTTGCGAGCAGTAGTGGTAGGCGTAGTAAAAGGTTTAGAGATTTGCGTCAACTTGCAAGATGTTCCACGAATGGAATGGACTAGGGGGCCATTCGTGGGTGATGTTTGATGACGTGTGGGATACGTTCTGATTTGAATTTAGTTTGTACTATAAGTGTTGTACCTGTGGGATGAGGCAGACTTGATTGTAAGCCGCTTGCAGCAATAATATAAGGGGGAAGTCCGAGGGGTTAGGTCAAATAGGTTTGTATCTCAAAAGTTGATAAACATGTATCAATGTCTGTCAGTAACTTTGTAATAGACCATAGTGATGATTGTGTTTTCAGACAGTGAAAAACTCGTTACCCTGTTTTCCTTACAATTATATCATCAATTTAGCCTATCTTACGTAAAAGTTAGGCCTGAGAGGTAAAAGTCGATCTTCAAAATCAGCCATGAAAAGGTTTGCATTTGATGGAGCCTTTCTCGTCACCAAGGCGGTCAGTACACTGGTGTGCAGGAAGTTATGGATGATGAAATTATTGTGGGTGACGATGAATTCGGTAAGTGAGCATATGTTCGCCGTTTTGGGTGAGTTGGATTCCGGACCTCTTCAGTTCCATTTATCTATAAACCAGTTTTGTAAGGTCTTGTTGACTATGATATCCCGAAGCGCCGAGATTATTTATCACAGTTACTTTCACTGTATGTTGGGTAAACGCTTCGCAATACTTCGCAATAGACATGCGAATAAAACAAAATAATATTCACATTAAGCTTTTACAGGTTCGATGTCAATTGTATGCTAATTTGTGACAATGGACGACTTACCTCAATATCTATTTTAACAACCTGGTTGCAATGCAATGCAAATATCATAATCAACAGCGACACGTCACCCACTAGCCCGTGGAAAAAAGTCTAAAAAACACGAACTTACATCAGTTCCAATTAAACGAAATGACGTCATCAAGTGCGAGTTAAATAATCAGCAACGACGCTAATGTAGTGTACCGTGGATCAAAACCAAGGACGAAATGAAATGAAAACTAGCAAGAGTCGAACGGCGTTTTCCAGCCTGTCAATTTGGATAAGTAGTAATAACTTGGACGACAAATTTAAAAATTACATACTTCTGTCTAGGCAATATAACATGATATGAACTATATCGGAATATTGGTGTTGACCTGACCGTCTTTCCATTAACTAACGAATTGTTACCGGCTAACTGTTTCAAGTACTTATAAACTTACTATACGGTAGACCTGATTTACGCTGTCATTTCCTCGCACTATAACCATTACTTTCTCTGTCTGGGGTGCCCATCCAAGACAGGTCCCAAAAACGTAGTGTCACGGAAGTGTCAACGAAGTGTCACCAAACTACCAAATAAGACAATATTCTCAGAAAGTAAAATTACAGAATATCAGCGCGCTTCCTGCGTAACGAACGGTAGACGTAGACGTTTCCTTGCCTTCATGAGTATGTAACCTACTACACCGGCCTCATGCCGTGAGATGCTCTCCTCTTCATGCTAGTTATGCATTCTGGACCGTAACTTGGGTGTCACATCCCCCCCCCCGACGTTTGGTTATTGTCGGCATCTCTTCGAGTCAGTCGGCAAATTCACCGAGAATTGAAGGACCCGTCCTCTCCTGACTTACACTTTGTTATCACATATTATCAGTCAAACTATAGATCTGTAGGTCTATATCATGATACTGATAGAAAACAAAACCGACAGCCTTCGTTGCGCTTCGCAAGGAATTGTTTGACTGTTGGCGGTAGGACAAGGTTCCGCGGCCACGCATTTAGTAAGGATCAAGAATCAATGGTCCTAGTACATGTTAAGAGAATCAATAGCCCTAGTACATGTTAAGAGAATCAATGGCCCTAGTACATGTTAAGAGAATCAATGGCCCTAGTACATGTTAAGAGAATCAATGGCCCTGGTACATGTTAAGAGAATCAATGGCCCTAGCACATGTTAAGAGAATCAATGGCCCTAGCACATGTTAAGAGAATCAATGGTCCTAGTACATGTTAAGAGAATCAATGGCCCTGGTATATGTTAAGAGAATCAATGGCCGTAGCACATGTTAAGAAAATCAATGGCCCTAGCACATGTTAAGAGAATCAATGGCCCTAGTACATGTTAAGAGAATCAATGGTCCTTGCACATGTTAAGAGAATCAATGGCCCTAGTACATGTTAAGAGAATCAATGGCCCTAGTACATGTTAAGCGCAATGAATACATCGGTGTCAAATGGTCCACAACCTCCACAACCAACATATTACTCCTCACTTTGACGAATCCCAACTCTCTTACTTACTGAGTTTAATACGGTACCTCGCAAAAAATAAATTCATATTACTTTGATTAAATGAAACTATGCCAGGTCGACCTTTAATACTATAGGCTACACTTATAATTTGTTTTAACCCTTACCCTTATTAAATCATCATATGTCCGGAAAGCTTTCAATTCTCATATTATTACTTAAGAACGGATTCATGAAATAATAGTCAACCTCCACATCAATATCTTCTCCGGTTATTATCCTTATGAAAACCGAGTGAACTTTACGGTAATTAACGATCTGTACGTATTATTGACCTCTAAGGAGCGTTCGTTATCCCTTCGTAGTTTCAATTTGGTATTTATTGTATTCTACTTCCACTAATACTT
Organism: Orphnurgus asper; assembly: GCA_027574785.1. Lineage (NCBI taxonomy): Eukaryota > Metazoa > Echinodermata > Holothuroidea > Elasipodida > Deimatidae > Orphnurgus > Orphnurgus asper. The sequence continues at coordinate 16,538 of JAODAG010377982.1, read as the reverse complement.
GGCCTTCAAATAGATTCTTCTCTAAATAAATAATACCGGAGGCTCTTCGTCGATAACGAGTTCCTAGGGTACGCTGCATCTCACCAATCAAGAAGAAGAACATTTATTGTTGAAAATGGCTGGAAGAAGACAAAGCCATAAAAGCTCCGTATTCTCCAATTTCCTTTTGTCATTTGTGCACCTTTGCAGCCATATATGTTTATGACGAGCGTTACAACTCATGCTGTGGCTATTACAAGAATGAAGTTAGAACAAATTAAGTTAATCGAACATCTCAAATATCAGATGAATTGTGATTCATAATTATTGTCCCAATACTAATGATATTCCAAAATATGATCCATGGTTAATGCCCCCATTCAGGCTCTGCTCTTCTGTTTCTATTCAATAATAACATGACTTTTAGAATTTTCCAGTAATTTCTATGTATTATGGAAGACAATGTAGAGTGATTTAAAAAAAAATCGGCACATTCATAGTTATATCAACGCGTTAATTGAACTGAAGCAGATGACAAAACAAGAGCAGCCGAACTGGACAAAATAAAGTCATAGTCTGCATAGCCACTGCATTGCAGTGTACGTTGACATATTGCTCTCATTCGCATCCATGACAATCAACCGATTAGCCACCAACAGAGCATGCGCTACACATTACGTGGCACAACAATAGCCCGACGATATATTGGCCTTAACAGTCCGACAGAAATAGGATTGGGGTTAGGAAGCAGGCCAGTTGCATCATTCATACCGCGGCATATGCTGCCGTTGTTTGCTTTAGATCCCAAGTTCTTTCTTGCGTAGTTTTTCTTAAAAGCCAGTCAACTGATGAAATTAATCGTGGTGGAGGTGGGAAGCTCTTCTCTTCTTTTCCGTGGGAGGGCCGTGTCCAGGCGGAGGCACAGTAGAGGTTCATGCCACCACTCATGGTTACTAATATCCCCATTTGCCCAATCTGCAAAACTAGTTGCTTTACATGTACTATACATTATGCCACACCTCAAATTATTGCCTCAACTCAAAATTTCTAGCTACGTGCTTGCTTCCATGACTACGTCCCTGGAATTGACAGTCATTTGCCATTATACAAACATTGAAGCTTACCTCCTGGACTTATGTTTTAATTAAGAAATTGTAATCTATAAATTATCTTCAAATACCTTAAAAAGTACTTTGCTTTCATTACACATAAATAATGAAACTGTGTTTAATAACATTCTTCACACTTATCCGGAAAGATCAGAACGTGACCGTGGGCGATGGGTGAGTATTACACAGCTGATTGGCTGTTTTGTGACCTCGTGTGATCTTGATAACTTATTCTAGAACATCCTAAATCAACATTAATTGCTACTATGGTATTGGTCATTATTCTTCTTGGAAGCAAGCCAAGAGGAGGATCTTTATTGTAGAATTTGCGGACTATCTATAGCAGATAGCCATGCTAGTTTGTAATAAACTCCCTGAATATAGTATAGGAGAGATTCATATGAATACAGTTACTCTCTATCATGTTTCAAAGTATTACAACCGTGCCGTTGTAACATAAAGAAAACAAAAACCATGTAACATGATTGTATGCACTTTCACCGCTATTAATTAACATTTTCCAAATGGGATGTAGGCCTATGTTAATTGACGGCTTTTTAGATACGGAAGATCGAACCTAGACCAAATCCCAGACCAAATCCTTGGTGTAGCAGATACTACACATGATCTTAGCCAAAGATTATCACAACAATTGCTTTACAAGAACCAGGGGACTTTTCGAGACACAAAGATACCTGACATAGTATGAATGAACCAAATAATACTACGATAGGAAATTTATAGACACGCAATCGTGCTCCTGAAAGCTTCATTGTTCAGAAATTTAATTTTCCATTGACATGGATGAAAAATGTCAAGATATGATATAGACCCCCATAGTGTCACTGTATTGAACCGATGTAAGTGTAGTACTCTACAATACCAAATATGCACACGACTCGATACGACCTGCTATTTGTATAGTTAGTGTACTCTATATCATTAGGACCAACATCCTATACTATTGATTCATCTCATAACACGTATTCCCAAGGTGAGATGTAAGTAGATTTCGACATACATTACACTGAAACACAAAACTGTAACGGACATGATTCTAATAAATTGACTTAATGCCATAACAGCACTATTTGCTTTAATTAGTCACAATCATTCTTCATACATTCGGATATTGCTTTCGACCATCACGTGAATGGGAAACAGATCTTGTGAGAGGCATGCCCTCTGCCTTAAACTGGTTGTAATTATATACAATGAGAATGAGAGCTCTTCTATTATTCATCATTCGCAAAGTCACGTAAAAGAGTCTATAATCTTCTTAACTATATCTAGTGTTGGAACTATTCTCATTGATTAGTTATGCTGTTAATTTAACAGCAGTTGTCTTTGCATGCCTGGCCCAGATCCCTCTTCCCCTTGATTCGTCTCTCATATTTAAGACGAATGAACGATTTGTTGATTCATACAATACAACGTAGCCACAATCACGTTCAGTTTTTTCCTTTGCTGGTAATCATACTGAAATGAGAGTATAATGGCCTCTACATTAACTACCGCATCACGTAGGGATATTATCAATTGCTTATATATATAAGAACATAAAAGTGCAATACATCTTATAAGTCCTTTCCCTTCGTAAATTTCATTCTCGCGAGGAGATATTGTCACTAATGAAGAATAATGTTAAGCAAATAGATTAAGTAAGTGGTTAAATTTGAGTTGTGATTCTAAGAGCCAGCAACTATAGTACAACATTTTATGACAAGTCGCAAACATAAGAAATACGAAAACCAAACGGCGGCATGCAGCAATATATCGGCGGAATGCAGCAATATATCGGCGGAATGCAGCAATATACCGCGGCAAAATCGCTCCAAACTGAGCAGCTTACCAGCCCCAATCCTCTGTCGATCCTGTAGATTGAAAGTTCCTTAAAATAAGAACGGCAAATAAGACGATGGTGACAACACGTTGCATGACAAGCGAGATAAAAAACCAAAAATTTTACTTCAATAGTACGGTACTGTTCACTGTTTCCATAATATTTGAATTTGCTAAAACAGCACTTGCGTGTGATCTTTCACGTTTTTATTCATTTATAAATTATCTTCAGTTACCTCACCATGATTATTGTATCACGATTGACAACGCCTCATATGTAGCGACAAGTGTGTGTGTGTGTGTCATTCGGCATATTTACGAGCTTTCAACTTCTCTGTATGTTTACATTATTTTAGCCATGGTAACACAATAAGTAGATGAGTGACAAGTGTCAGATAGGAAAGTCTCACCTTACTATATATGTATAAGTATATACCTTTCACTTGAAAGTTAAACAGAAATGTATCTATCGTAATCGTGGCAAACAGGCTGGAACGTTTTGAAATCTAATTTTTTTAAATTAATATAAGCTTATTAGGTTAGCTTAGCGTATTGAGCAATACGAGCTATTAATTTAATTCAAGAAACCATATCTCTACTGAAATTGTTATAATGTGGTGTAAATTCTTAAATTAAATACTTAACTTACCCTGAAGAGATGCAGTTACTGCCTGCAATATCAGCCAATGTTCTAATTGGACAGTACCTCACGAGGAGAGAAAGCTTCCAAATCTTTTCGCTGTTGATTTTCGGTTACAACTAAAAAGTCTCGAAAAATAAACTTACAAGAAACATTTCATATCCAGTATTTCAACACGTACAGCTTTCTCCGTTTTGTAGTTGGGAGAAGAAAAAAGACTTGAGTGGCCAACTTGTAAACTTAATATGACTAAAGCCTTTTAAAATTGTTCATTCAATTTATAAACTCCTTTTAAACCCACCCACGAGAATGTTTCTTATATCGCAGTTTACCTCATGATGACCTTTCTCGTAAGCCAGAAGATAAGCTAAGTATTGCGGAACTGTTGTTTTTCATTTATACACGGTACTAGTACGGTGATTGGTTCGTAATGCGTCTACTATTATCAAACCTCGTGCGTAAACGATACTTGATATTTGAATATTCAAATCGTCTGCATGAAAGCACTGATTGGACGTGATTTGGCATGGAGAATAGCAATTTATTTTTAGCCTTCATGCGAAATAAATTGGAATTATCGCAGACAAGAGTTGTTTATTCCCCCACTTCTCTCAACAGAAAGTCAGTATTAAGTTTATGATTCACACTACCATGTAAGCAGAAAATAAGTTTGATGCCTGAAAAAAGGATATAGCTGGTATATGGACATCAAGTTGTTGATTATTAATTGCAAGACAAAACACAAACAGTACCACCTGTAATATATATGACATGATACTGTTATGTACTAATTTCCCACTGTTATCTTTATCTAGGATATGAGCTAGTATCAAGAGACATTATAGATCGTACGGACAATGTTCATTTTCCGATTGATGTTTTCTTTGGTTTTCAAAATGTATACGGAGGACGCAGGAACTGGGTCTGGAAATGGCTCAGCATATCCGGTAGAATCCATTTAAATATGACAAACCTAGACAGTGGTGGAGATAATATTATAGCCCTTGAACCTCCCCTGATTCGCTCAAACTTTTAGGCACATTTTTAGCTAACTGTAAACGACATGCGCGCATTACCGTACCGCTAGTTCTCGGGCCGTTCGCGTGCTCCTTTATTTCTGGGTCTAGGTGCCACTTCCAAGGTAGTGACGTAGAAAGGGGTGGTCCGTGGTCAACCAACCCCGAAGCTGACGTGAACTCCATAGTACTTGTATTGTTAATGGACCGCATGTAATGTACTCCCCGCCCACCCTCAATTATAAACGAAAATGGCTATACAAGTAAACAGGAAACAGATTAACGTTAATATCTATTATGCGTCAAACATGGCATGATTTAGATACCTATCAACACTATCTTGATAAATTAAGTCCAACGACTGTCCAAAATATAGCACCAGTTTGTATCTAAGTCCCCTTAATTCTTACACCCACTCCTTAGACCTTTCCCCGGGACACAGTTCAGTCACTCTGAATTGACTCAGCGTTCAATCGCTCTGGATCTTTCTGCGATGCGGTTCGTGAGCAGTTTGCCATCACAAAAGCACAACAAACACTATAGCCGCCCCTGACAGAAACCCCTAGCTCAGCTACTGTCCACGGCAGACGAGAATGTATTCTCGATGCATGACCCATGACTTGTTTCTGCCGACGCCCATGTAAAGCGCACGATTAAAGGCGACCCATACGGCTCGCGATAATAAATCTGTCTTCCTGTGCAAGGTACATAATATTAGTATCGTCTCAAAGTATTAGGATTAGTCTCAAAGGTGAACTACGTAAGCCTAAGCGACCCACATCTTACAATAGTTGTTATCTGGTAAGAAATTTTCCCACTTGTAAGACAACTTAAAACTTGACAATGAGTAATGGAGTTTATTCCACATGGGGAATATGATCAATTTCGATCAAAGCTGGTATTTTAATTTAAATTATTTATTCCCCCAGAGGGTGAATTGTTACGTGTAGAGAGTTACACCAATAAGCATGTATACACCGTAATAATACTTTTCGAAGGATGAGAAGGTAATGATCTGATAATGATATTACACAGGTCCAATCCATCTACTCACATCAGCCACACAACATTTAATCAATGTACGGATAACCTTGCATCAGTAGTTGTATTATACCATCGACATTGACGGCATGTGCACAAGTTCCCTGGCAGACTACAGAGCTTCGTTTCGGATCATGGTATCGGATCATGGTCTCGTTTTATTTTCTCGGATTAAGTTCTCAGATCATGGACTCGGAGGTAGGCCTGCGGATTTGACACTGCGGAAGCTCGAAATTTGCACTTGCATTCCACTATTATTGGAGCTTTCTCCTGGTCCCAAAAACTTTTCTAAACTTAATATTTATGCGTAACCAATTTGGGATTTTAATTAATGTATGACTAATTATTTATAATAGGAATGACATGCATCCCAATATCCTAGATAAATTTGTATGGTTAATCCGCATACGAAAGTATCTTACCGTATTTCCTGTTATATTTCAGTATTCTATCACGTGTATTTATTTAGGGTGAACCAACTAGTTCACCAATTGCACCACAAAAGTAAGATAAATTAAATATTATAAATATTACAATATAAGGCGGAATTAATATAGGGATAAAATATACGGAAAAATTATTTTACGAAAGGAAAGTTATTTAAAAAAACCCCCAAATGGCTAAAAAATAAAGCCAAAAATGATATTCATATTGAATTTACGTATTAAAAATAATGGATCGGTCAATGTAATAAGAAATTATTCCGGTCTCCCTAAAGTTCCTAAAAATTAAAATGATTGGTTGAAGTTGTTATCGAAATAGTAAAAGGTAGTCAACCTTTCTCTTTACGGAAATGTGATCGGCTCACACTGGTTAATGGTGGGACCAATGTCCTCCAACAGAGGCTGCACTCCAATCTCGGCCAATGATATTTGGTCTTAATAGTCCGATCGAAGTAGGACTGGGGCGGGGAGATTTGATATTCTTAAAAACCAATATTAGCATATTTAGCATAGTATGTCAAGATAAACAAAACAGAGAGATCAACGCACTCATTTTAATTGGTTTTACTTTCGGGTGTTAAGGTTATGAAATAAAATAGTGTCTAAACATTTTAAAAATTAGCGATGTGAAATTGCAGCTAAGCTTAACTTATATTCCAGTTTATTTCTGGCAGTTGATAAGAGTAATTATATGTGAGGCAGGTACTGGGATTCGAATTACTCCATATTACTATAGATAACACGGATTTGATGTAAAGACCAAGTCTATATATTACCCTAAATATATAGAACACAGTGGAATAATACAAATTATAATGGTTATTTGTTATTTAGACCAATGATCAAAGGTCAAATAATTAGAAGGTCGCCAGACGTGTGCACGTCAACGATGTAATTATTATTGAATTACCTCTTTAAAAATCGATTGATTCGTATTTACTTGTGATACTTGAACAATGCCATACGTATTCGGGATATGAATAATAACGGAAACCGTTGATCATCTTGTTGTGATAAGTCTTTAACTTTGAGTTGGTAACATACCATCCTGTTCACTCATAATTCGGAGATTGTATGGTAGCTTAGTTAGAGAAAATAGCTTTTGACCGTAGTTGCGTTAACGCTTGGAAACCATAGGTCGAGAGATGCGAAGAACTTAGTGTAATGTCCTTGTCACGAAATGCATTGCGAGTGGGAGAGAGGTGGAGAGAGAGGTGGAGAGAGGGGGGTGGAGAGAGGTGGAGAGATTATGTTGAATCATAATATGTCCTTTGGAAATGATAGCTCAACATGAAATAGCAAGACATGACGTATGATGTCAATTACAGTAATATTTCTAGTCATACTTGATAGAGGACACCACACATTGAGTTCTCTTGATTGATTTTTACGCGACACAGTGACATCACACGTTGCATTATATTGCTTCATATTTGATATATGGCACTACAATTGTATTGTCTTAAGTGTTCAATACTTGATATAGAACATCACGGGTTGTATTCTTTTGATGACAACTAGATTGAACACTACTTGCATTATCTTCTTCGTACTTGATATAGAACGTCAATAATCAATAATTGTTTGGTACTTCGCTTCTCTCATACTCACATTGTATTCTCGTAATTCTAATTTGATATAGCATTATCTTATAAAATACTAGATATAGGATACCACCAATTAAACCCCCCCCCCCGTCTACGTAACAGATGTAGGGCACGGCACATTAGATTATTTTGATACAAACTTGACATAGGTCATCATACATTGAACCCCATTCTGCGTAACAGACCTAGGACACGGCACATTACATTACCTTGATTCGTACTTGACATAGGTCATCATACATTGAACTCCTTTGCTGATTAGTTGATGTAGGACACGACACATTGCATTACCTTGATTCGTACTTGACATAGGTCATCACATATTGAACTCTCTTGCTGATTACTTGATGTAGGACACGACACATTGTATTATATTGATTCTTACTTGGCATAGGTCATTATGCAATAGTACATATCTTGCTGCATACTAGATGTAGGTCACATATGTTGAACTTTCTTGATCATGCTAGATGTAGGACACGACACATTGCATTATAGCTATTGTTGCATAGGCTACTAGATGTAGGTCATCATATATTCATACTTGATATACAACGGCAAACATTGATTTATTTTACTAAAACACGAACGTAACCAGTACCGTAAAGCTACAATTCGTGTTTATTTGTTTTAAACGCACAGTTCTTGTTTGTAAATTAGCGAACGAGAGAGATGTCCAAGGGGGAGGGATGCCTGATTTGAAATGGAGCATCTTTTGATAACGTTTTGAAAGTATACCGTCATATTTTAACGTTAGCAAAGAAAAAAACAATATGAAAATGTCAGGGCCAGCTTCCCCCCCCCCCCCCCCACATTCGGAACTCAGGCTATATCCATGGCTATGAGTCAGACTATACCTTCATTGTCCAATGTGTGAATGATTATACAGGAAAGCAGCCGCCATCCGAACTACCTCGTCATCGACACGTCCCAATACATCAAAAGCTTTTCAATGACGCACATTATACATGTTGACGGGGAGTAGTGACACCAAAGATATAACATTACTATTGTAGACTAAACAACTAAGACAACTCTCTGAGGAATATCTGGACGTTGAGTCTATACATCCTTTTATGCCCTGTCTCCCTGTTCAAGGTTCAAGGTTCAAGGTTTGAGTATGCCTTAAAGAAACATATGGGATAATTAAGCTACATGCGACAATCCCGCGAAACATCCTCATTTCAGTTTTTTTTTAATTGCTTCCTCAAGTTCTGTAGGGAATGATGATGTATTTATAGCTCAAAAAGGGTTCGCATAGAAGTATTATCGTGCCTATCGAGCACGATAGTCATCTCAAAACTACTTTGTAGTTGACTGACAATTCTCTGTTTTGGGAAACATCTTTGGTTCCTGAAGAATTTAATCGACACGAATGCTAACTTGTTCTCTATATACCGTAACATACCTTTCAGTTTATTATTACCATCTGGGAAGTTTGTTGCATTTTTCTCCGACTATGCCTAGTACAAAGCCATCATAATGATGAAAGCAGAAACAAAGCAAGCTAATGGAAATTGTTTTACACGAACACGACCGTGTAACATTTATCAAACTTACACATGGTAAACGTATAGACTTAAATTAATTCGCTTCATTAATTAAGTCGGTCAACGTAATGATTTGTTTTTACCTAGCATAAAACCATGGTGAAAACAGAATCAAAGAAAGCTAATGGGAAAAGCTTAAACAAACAAGTGTAATCTTATCAAACTTACATATAGTAAACGTATACAACCTACTTAAATTCATTTCATTTACTAAGTCGGTCAAGTTATACAATACATATAAATTCTACCAAGTACAAACAGAAGCAAAGTGTTAGCAAAGCCACACCCTTTGAATATGTATGACATATGCAAAACACACGTCACCTAACTTCAAAGGCAGTACTTTTATCGACATCCCCTCCCCCTCCCTCCTTCAGAAAGGAATCCTACATTCGCAATTAGTTAGTAGTATTCTACTGATATGCGTGTCAGTACCTGTATATGTTCATAAGCATAGAAACGCATTACCCAAGGTATGCATACAGCCATTTGTCGGTACATGTAGGCCTACTTCAAGCGGATTTTTCAGAATGAAAATGTGACGTCATCGATCGTCTGTTGACATGCCACATAGTAAACTATACACTAACACAACATTTGAAAGTGCTTAGGAATATCTATAGTTCATTCTACCCAGGAGCATTTAACTTGAACAGCAGTGTAGCTAAAATTCGTCGTCAAGATCGTCAAAATGCCTCACTACTTCTAATTCATTGTTATGAATCCCGCTCAAATTGAATTAATTACTGCAGTGTAAATGTAATATAAAGTGTGTTGCAAAGAATCGATCTCCATAGGTTATGTTTGACGTCATCTTACATGGAGCTGTTTATGTTTAAGTTGGCAAACTGGATAAAAGCTCAGTTATCGTTCCAAAACAAAACTCACTGCTGAATGTCTGCTTGGAGAAGTCGGGGTCTACTTCTATGCTTACACACTCTGGCTCTCCGCTTCCACTCTTCCATCATCATCATTATTATTATTATTATTAGCCTATTATTATTTTATTTATTATTTATTTTTATTCGGAAACCGTAAGGAACTTATACTTTGTTTATTCTTAATTTTGAGGTGATGACATCTATCCGAAGGGTGCATTTTAAACCTACTCTAACTCAGACTAATAGATCCCGAACTATGCCTCTCACAGATAGTTAGAGGTGGTAGATTTAGTCAAGTTTAAGCTTGTTCCGGATCAAATATGGATCAAGTCTTCTGCTACTTCCGATACTTCATTGTTATAGGCACAGATTATTCTGCATCACAAATTGCATATTAGGCCTAGTAATATGATCTATAAAGGCGGAGGGGATCTTAGCAGCTAATGATGTCTGAACACGGAGAGGCTGTGGTTTTAGAACCTAATGATGTCTGAACAAGGAGAGGGTTTTAGAACCTAATGATGCTGAACACAGAGAGTTTATGGTTTTAAAACCTAAAGTTGTCTGAACACGGAGAGGTTGTGGTTTTAAAACCCAATGTTGTCTGAACACAGAGAGGTTGTGGTTTTAAAACCTAATGTTGTCTGAACACGGAGAGGTTGGGTTTTAGAACCTAATAATGCCGAACGCAGAGAGGTTGTGGTTTTAAAACCTAATGATATCTGAACAGGGAGAGGGTGGCATTTATAACCTTCTGTCACAACTGCAGTCAGGAAAATAATGAAATCTATTTATAAATGGCTGGACTTTACGTCCTTTTGTGCGTTAATTTTTTTAACACCGGAAGCATAGCCCAACAGTATGACAATATAGGTGGACGTGGTTGGAGGCTTATTAATAGGTTCAACTTGTTTTGATGCTTAAAACAATATCACGCTTGAAACACATTACAGTTTCAATCATAGGCGGACGTGAGTCCTTTTCAGTATAAAAGAAATCAATTTATGTTTGATTAGAATGATGACTGTTTGCATACAGCGTCGACAGTCTAAACCATTTAACTCTCCACCTCTCTCTCTCTATCTCTCTCTCTGAACATGCCCCTCTTAAACCGAAAACTGCTCTCGTCCGTTTTACGTGGAAGGAAGAACAGTAGTTAGCTCAGTGCGTAAACGGATGTAATTATCAATCAGTTTCGTATTTTTCAGCTAGGATACGGATTGATGAAAACAAATGGAGTGTTTGTCTTACATCCACGAGTGATTGGGAAGATTTTGAACCGAGCGTGTCCAGTCAACCATGCTGCAACTTGATTGATGAAGGTTGAACAGAAATATAATGATCAATTGCCGTTTATTTTCAAGTAAAAACACCGGAGTTTCTAAAACCGATATTACTTTTAAAATAAAAGAGAGGTGGGCAATTACCGGCACGCACAGATCACGCACCCTCCATCATGGGATTTGTCTGATGGAGCTTTTTATTGCTATAAATCTATAACATCTACAATCAGAAGAGCCAACACGGTCATTTGTGATATATCTTTCATCAATCGGGGAGGTATATCGCATAGGCCTGCATAAGCATAGTTCCACTAAGTTTGTCTATATCCTCATGTAAATCCACAATAACATCCACTCTACTATTCTCACATTTATTTAGCATAGACGTCAAATCTATTCAGAGAAATCTACTTCTCAAATTCATTGTAATCTTTCTCAAACTTTCAAACCACGATCCCTAAGCTTGAGATGACTCATCCCAGTTACAAATATTAAATATCTTGTTTCCGATATAGCCTACATTGCAAGAAACGATGAGTTGTTGCTCCTACCACTGTTGTTATTTTAGCTTAACTTCCAATTGAATCGTAATTCGGATTTAAAATAAAGCCTAATCCATAGCATTTTCTAGAAACAAAGGATAAGAACTCCTTCGACAATCTGACTAATGCCTAACGTGCTATCAAGTGACTGGAATTGTTTTGACTGCCAAATAAACGAGCACATCCAGGTGGTTTCATTTTCTGAGCTTAACTAATTAACTAATCCTTTCATCAAGCTTTGACTTGAGTAACCTCGGTACGGTTACAACCTTATTGTGCCTGTCCGAACACCCCACGTACTATGTCATCTAAACTGTGATTCAGTTCCCTTCCCTTGCAGGAGTGTGTTTAAAGTGACGTCACTAGGATACTTATTACTGTTTTTGACCGTCCCTCTGTAAACTATATCATATGCTTAGCTTAGTAGGCCTACATGAGGTGGTAAAGGGGCCAGAAGGTTCACATTCAATGAAATATATGTGGTAGAGAATTAAGAATGACATTCATTGGTCCAACTCCCATCTTCATATCTTCTTCCTTTGTTGATACATAAACTGTCGAAGTGTAATTATTTAAAAAGGAAACCAATTGCGCAATAACCTATGACGTCATGTCAGGAAATACACGTTAAAATTTCTCTTGTTTTTTTGTTTTGTTTTCAATCATTTGTTTTTGTTGGAACCAAATGTAGCAGGACTTTTATAAGAACAGAGTGACTTGATAATTATTGTCTGCGAACTACGTGGCCCCGACTACATGTGTGGCATTTACCAAGATTAACAATGCCTTTCAATTATGAAAGAGAACAAAAAGATGTTCATGAATGATGTTCATGACTTCTCATATTATTGCGTAATTTGGTTGTTTAATTAGAATGAATACATTTCAACGTTTAGTATTTGAGCAATGGGAATATACAAGAAGACGGGAGTTAGACCAATGAGTTGGTGAATGGTGATCATTTATCAGCCTGAGAGCGACCATTAACTACCGGTACTTACCTAGTAGTTAGGCTTGGCTAAATCGTATGAGGTATTATGTTAGCATTTTGGTTGAATTAGTTTAGATCATTAGAAAGTCTCTTGGACACCATCTTTAAAAAGCCAACAGGTTATCGACACTGCTCATAAAGAAACCTTGTACGGCCGTGTTGTTCCGCATGAACCGGCTTTACCCAATGTCCAGATGTTACGCCAGCATCATGTACCCATCCACATCATCCTGGGCTCCTTTTGATGTGAGCGTACCTCGATCTTCGATCATTTTCTCAAAAACTGGGAATTGAGAACAACCACCACTGAATCTGTTCGGAGCGAAGTTATTGCTACACCAATGAAACCAACCCAACGAAAATCTAAATCCAAACCCTACACACGGAAGACCGAACTCTTTCACCACTATACAAAACAGCTGCGCTGAACAAGCCACGCCCTGGAAACGAGCCGGTGACCTTTTAGTTAATTGTAAGCAAGAAATTACACAATATATAACAATAATGGACCAAGTGCAGCTCCCCTTTTGAAAAATTAAGAACAGTCGTATTGCCGTCTATAAATATATAAGGGAGGAATGGTGTGTCTACGTCCTCCGTTTTGTTGAAAGTACTTTCCCTAAAATAGATTGCAAGACTACTAGCATTAGTGCTTGGCAGCCAGCTCACTGGAAGTGTGTTGCAATGTTTTGGCGTGGCGTTTTATGGGGGTCACTGCTTACATGGGCATATGCAGGATTTTGCTACTGGAGTGTTTTTTTTGCCATGCCGCTAAAATTGGACCGAAACAGTGGAGTGGAGGCCCGGGGCAAATGCTCTTTATAGATGCCATGTTTTAAGATTAACATGCATTAGTATTTTAACATTTCCAGTAGAGAAATAGTTGGAATTTTGCCAATTTATTATTTTAGTCGGGATAGGTACCGTATGATATTTAGTGTTACAATGCAAGATGCCGGTATTCATGTTATGGGCCCAAATGATTTTGCCAATGATGGGGTTGGATGGCCAACTCCTTTTGTGGAGACCATTGATAACCCAAAGCTAATGCATATACTATAACCCTATAACTTGCCCTATTTCTCCAAAACGTTGGTAATTTTCCGAAATTATTGTGGAGATATTTTGATTATATTTTACGCACAATTGGAATTTCCTTTTAGTATCATAAGCCTATATTAATTGTGTTTTGAACACTGAAATGTTCGGGTAAAAAATATCAGATTGTGTATGATGAAACATATTGCATGGACTGATTCTTTTAGCAGGGGAGGGGGTATGCACCCGTCCCGTACGTTTGTAAGTGACTTTAAAATGGTTCTGAGAAGGGGTTCACCGTACCCAGTGGCGTAAGTTCTAGAGGGAAATAAAATATGTTCTAGCTTAACTACGATCGATTGTTATTGTTAAAACACATTGCTAAGAAACGGATCGAGTCGTCACCAACCCCCCCCCCCCTTCCCGTGCTCAGGAATGTTGAGCCCGTACGCCGATGGAGAGCTGCCATATGACCGGATACCGTCTATTCCCGTCACCGCTCTTCCATCCGGCAGTAAAACCAAAGACACAAATATGATGGTCAGAACATAAATTCATGTATTACTGTAGGTCTATGAGGGATCATGCCTACTAGCCTGACCTCATGATACAGTAGTGTAGTGATGTCCGACCCGGCCATGCATGAACTGATGCCCTAAAAGGCTTTTTTAGTTTACTCGGGGAACCGGTGGTTTTAATATTACAAAAAGGTGATTAATGAGAATGGAGTTTCCTGGAAAACAGCATTGGCAGAAATAATTGAATGAAGTATAAGACCAATTAGGGTCGGACTATTTGAAACACGTGTGCAGAATTTATTGCTTGAAGTTTGTCAATATATTTTAATTATTGTTCGGTGTATCAGCTATTATATTTTCAAAGTATTAAAATATTTTGGTAACTTTAAATGTAAAAAAAATGAGGCGGCGGCCTAAGATGAGGAAACTAGACCAAATGAAAACGACTTTTTCGCCTTTGCCCGTGGGCCGATACTGCGCTTAAGTTTAAATTTAATTGCTTTCAGCGCCATGTTGCTTCCGACTTGGGTGAAGCAAGGAGCATTAAATTCTGTGCAACAACATAATATCTCTAGAAACTATAAAGGTAAGAAAATAATCTAACGCCACACGGCACGAACCACGCGACTCTGTTTTCAAGTATTACATCCATTCACACTGCATTGCTAATACTCCATGGTTGCCAGATTTGGGCCTTTGACGCCTCTGTTTCATTTGGCGGCTTGGCGAAGGGTGGGGGGGGGGATGTGGCGCTCTAATTTGTTGACCGCTGAATGTAACCACTAAAATACAATACTTGTGTATTTTATTGTCTTTTGTATTTCCATTTCATAACCTTCTTTGTTATGTTTTCCACTTAGATGTTCAATTTAATGTTACTGTTGGGGAAACCTAATTAATTTTGCCTTAACACGTATAATAAACGTGGACAAGTGTTTCCGAAGGAGATGTACAAGGCAACACTATAATACTCTCCACAAGGGAACAGTTCAGTGTTGTTTTGGTTGTTGTCTGCGTAACAGTTATGACCTATAGTTGTTTTTAAAATTTTGTTTGGCGTTTTTTTGGCAGGTAATTTTGGTTTTGCTCTTTTAGTTCTGTTTTGCGCTTTATTAAACGTTGTTTGGCGTTTTATTTATTTTTTATCTGGCAACCCTGACTTTGCCCAACAGGCAAGTAAAGGCGCACAGTGGCTTTTGCTGCTTTTCGACGGTAGGACGCTACTCGATGATACAGCTCGCAACTAGCTACACCTTGGCTTGTATTTTAACTATAAATTACAATATTTGAACTAGGCATAAGCGTAAGTAATATTTGGTCAGTTTAGACATGTGCTGCAGTCTAATTGAGAACGCAGTCTAATTGTAAAAGTTAGCCTAACCTACGTCAAGTGTTATTAATACTAGTAGTACTACTAGTAGTAGTAGTAGTACTACTACTAACTAGTAGTAGTACTATAGTAGTAATATTGTTAGCCTAGGCTATATGATGCAGAGTGTCAAATCTGCCAGGAGGGCAAATTGGATTTTAGGGTTGATTAGGCGAAACTTTCTCTCAATAAAAGATTGTATAAACAGATTGTGAGGCCTCAGTTCAGGCATGGAATCCATATTTGGGTTTATTCTTGAGCATGTTCAGAAGAGGGCAAAACTTGTACCAGAGAGGTGATATACCACATAACACTCAGTCATAGTCTTAAGTTAGATAGCAGAAAGTACTTCTTTTCAGTCACAGAGATTGGTAAGAGTGAAATGACTTGCCTGAGTCGTTGTGTATGTAGTAGTGTGAATGCCTTCATGAATGAAATTGATGCTTATTTTTCCAATATTGGTAGAATTGAGGTTTCTTGTGGTTCAGGATCCTTTATGAGGACATTATCCATTCTGATCCTTATTATCTATACTAATACCACACTTGCCAACCAACCATGTGCAAAAATAGGGAGATTCAAAATTTTCTCCCCACAAAATAGAAAAAAAATGGGAGTTTTGCAAAATCCAATGGAAACAATATAAAATTACCTCAATAAATTATCAGTTATTAACATGCACATGTGCG
>JAODAG010377872.1:0-18853 GCA_027574785.1 Orphnurgus asper | reverse complement strand
TATATATATATATATATGCATCACAACCAACATATTCTCTTATCGGAACTCGGTTAGATTCTTCCAACTGCTAAGACAGCGACTGAGGTTCAGTATTTGTTTAAAATATTTTACGATTAACGTTTTGAACTTTAAACTGTAGCCTAGTGTCAACATATACTATAACGATCAATTCTAGATTGGTCATTTTCCTGTAGTAGGTTTAAAACGTCAACGGTTTTAGTTTTACCCATATAGCATGCTATAATATTGTATCGATCAAGTTTGCCTGCGAAGCGAAATCGTATGAAAGTAAAACAGACAGAAAGTCATGATTCAGTCTCAGTGAAATATTGCCATCGCAGAGTAAAGCATCAATTCATTACGGACCCTTCGGCGCCATCTTTACTTTCAGTGGAAGCAAACGAATCACCACAGATCCATAGCCTGCTTTGTCACTGACGCGCAGTGGTTATAGCAGCAGACGGTTCATGTAAGTGCCTAACCCCCAGGAAAATACTCTATATACAGCGTCTTAAATTTCCATGTTTGAGGTTCACACACGACCTGTACTAACTGACCGTTTACCGAAGACTAGCCCGCCTGCCTACACTTTACGTCGGTAAGTAACCCTCTGATATAGGATCTATGCCCCTCACTGTGCCCATCGGTCATCTAAGTATAGTCGGAATAAAATGTACAATAGTATTACGGAATAAAACTTCGGACTGTCTCCTCCAGTAGCGGAGATAACATCAGTGACCCATGGGGAGGGTCGGTTAGTTCCCCTGGTTCTCTCAAGTGAAATATTGGCACCCTATTGAGCTACGGTTTATTTCCTTATTCGATATTAAATAACTGAATGATTGAATGAATCCATTTGTAGTGGGTACGTAGTGTCGTTTCCTACATAGGCCTACTTGGAAAATCTCCCAAACTACGGTTATTATCAACATATATATCCACGTTCTACGAGAATCAAGTGGAACCCCGATGGAAACCTATCGAAATATGAATTCAAAATAGAAACATTAGCTTGGCTAACCAAAACAGGCGTTGCCCAACTTTAATTTCAAATTAAACTCTGTCATATAGGCTTTACCCGTACAGGCGCACCGGGTACCCAGATAGGTACCACCGGTACCCTTATATCCATTATCGCTACCCGTAATTAAAGGCGCTACCGGTACCCGTATTTGCGCTACCGGTACTCTTATAGGCAGTATATGTACCCTAGAAGCCCTACCGGTACCCATATGCAAACATAGGCTATACA
This sequence comes from Orphnurgus asper, assembly GCA_027574785.1. NCBI lineage: Eukaryota > Metazoa > Echinodermata > Holothuroidea > Elasipodida > Deimatidae > Orphnurgus > Orphnurgus asper. Next base: position 17,598 of record JAODAG010377872.1, on the reverse strand, counting down.
GTTAGCCATAAATGGCCTACCGGTACCCTTATAGGCGCTACCGGTAACCTTGTAAGCACTACCTGTACCCTTATAGATGCTACCGCACCCATATAGGCCCTACCGGTTCCCTTATCGGTACTACCGGTACCAATGTAGGATATACAATTACACATACATAGGGGTATAGGCCCTACCGGTACCTTTACATGCACTACCAGTACCCTTATAATAGCTACCGGTATCTCATATACGTTACCTGTATCCTTATAGGCGATACCGGTACCCTTATCAATCCCAAATCTCAATTTAAGATAAATCCTCGGCAGGAAGTTAGCTCATTATAAATACAGATTATTAATCGAAACCCAGAGCTTCAATTGTTGGACTTGTATGTATTGTACGCAATATTGATAGTCGCCCTCTATTATTGCGGTCACAGGATCATGTCAAGTTTAAAATTACTTGCGTACGTTAATTAATACAATTGACCAGTACTTTACGTTGAGATTCGATTGAAGAAAGTCCGTTAAGTAGTACTAGTTGACTCCTGTTAAGTTTCGCCCCGAGGGGTGCTTCAGCTGGCTCACAAAACACGTGACTGGATAAACTTAGATTAGTAAAGGAGTGAGATAGAGGTATGAAGATATGGACATTTGAGGTAGAAGAAGTTGCCTGTCGCGACGGTCATATCAATTTAAAGTTGTCTTTTGCATTGGTTTCTGTGAATGTATCTCTATCGGTTCTTGTATCATTTTCAGTATACGGTACTTCAAATTACTTCCATTTAGTCAAGTACAGCATTTGTCTAGTTGTAACAGAAATGAGTACATGCCACCCATTCACGGCTTTGTCGCTTACAGAGTGAATACACGCAATAGAAGCGACTTACAAAGCACTGTAATACTAGTTTATTAAACAGAGTAAGTTATAGTATACCGGTAGTTTAGTACATTGAGGATCAGGAATTAAAGAAACCCCTGCACGTGTTGTGATTGTGGAAGAAAACGGCTTTAACAAGCCTTCTCTCGTGAGTGCTAAATAGAGCAAGTGAAGATACATTATTGTAAAACAGAGCAATTGAAGAGACCATGACTGTAAAATAGAGCAAGTGAAGAAACCATCACTGTAAAATAGAGCAACTGAAGAGACGTGTGTGTAAAATAGAGCAAGTGAAGATGCATTATATTAAAATAGCAATAGAAGACAACATGCCGACTGTAATGATAGAGCAAGTAAATAGACATGGGTGTAAAATTGAGCTAGTGACGAGAACAGGACTGTAAAATAGAGCAAGTGAATAGACATAACTGTAAAATAGAGCAAGTTTCACTTCACTTATTTTTCTTTGGTTAATGTCATGATTACTTACTCGCATACTCTTTCATCTATAGTGTAGAAACAATTTAGAAATTCTCATAATTGTTCGTAAACGGTGAATTTCCCTACCTGCACAAGCTGTCAGAAAGCTTCATTGTTTGGTTCTACAATAATTTAAAAAATATATTTTAATTATAGGTCCAGCTTTGTTGGTTTAGACTCGATGCAATGCTCATTATTATTATAAATCCTGACATGACGACAGTGAATAGTATGTCTGCTACTAAAAACACGATATGTTTCAATGAAAGCTCGTAGGGATACACAGTAAACAAATGACACGTTAATCATACCATAAATCGCAATTGGGAATGAAGTGATATAATGCTACAAGTGAAGCTTAATGTAAGTTAATGAGATAATTATGCTGACGTCTGTGGTCAGTAATTGTCGTCCATGTTAGGTCATCGGTAATTATTTTGTCAGATGGAGTTTGGTTTGTCGGAAGTAGGCCTACTTCGATTTGTCGGATGTACAATACTTGGGCTTGTCGGATAGAATTCCAATGTCTGATGGATATCGGATGTCAAATTAGCCTACCGGTACTTTGGCTGGCGAATGAACGTCGGCTGACCGTCTTGCCGGCACTGACTGGAATACAAAAGAAACATTGACGACTTCTAATATCATACCAGTCAATTCATGAAAGGACACACAACATACCCGAAACAGCTCTCCTTTCAGGTCGAAAGATGGCAAATCAAATAGAAAAAGACTTGAATTAGCAGTAAATTATGACTTGCGTACATTAAATGCAAACTTGAAGAATAGTTCTCTTTCATTTCCAAATCTAGAATTAACTCACAACGCATAGAGAACATAACCTCTACGCCAGAATGACCAGCCAATCACTGAGGCCGGACGCAGCAGTACGTCATCTCTTCGAGGCCTGTGACGTAAATAACAACGGGTTCATAGATCGGAGAGGGCTGGCGTCAGTCTGCAGAGAACTTACCGAAGCAGAGCTTCACACCGTATTTATGGTCATTTAAATTCATACACTTGTTCCAGCATCATTTGTATTAAATTCATATGTTTATTCTAGAATATTTGCACAAGACTCAGTGCATGATTGGCTGTCACCATTACCCTCTTGAAATATCATTATTCCTTCTTCCAAATTGATTTTTGAAATAAAGAACCCCGAAAATATATCGACAGGATATAGCCTAATTTCCCCACTGCCCACATAATCGACATCCCCCTTCCTTCAAATATCATGGTATTTTCGTATACATTGAGTTTTATGTTGAAAGAAGCGATCCCGGAGGATTTATCAACAGGATATATTGCACGCGGTATACATTGATGGTATGGATCTAGGAATAATCACTTGTAGCGATTTCTTGCAATTATGACCAATGATGCATGATTAGAGGAAATGAATCGACGCTAAATTGACAAGTGGTTGAGTTTTGCAACAAACGACAGACCATTTGGATCCAAATAACTATAGTTAGGCCTAAAGGGAGAGCGGAACGGAGAACCATGGAGCTTTACGCACTCTCCCCCACCCCCGCACCTTTTTCCAAATCTTGCATTGACGCATTCCCCGTCCCTGAATTATCACGTCAGATGAACATCATCACATCATTTGCATCTCCATATAACTTTATATTGCAAATATATTGATACATAATGCGACCTGAAAAGAGCATTCACAAACACGTTTTGGCTAAATCACGCGGAGCTAGACACTACGCTACTTACGTTACCTCGATGTTTTAGTTTTCCAAATGTGCCACGACGGTAATGACGTCATCTACAAACTGCGGTTGACATGTGTGGCCACCGGAATTGGATATTACACAGCTGGCCCGTGCTACGAAGTAACATAGGCTTCATACATGAACATGTCTAGGATACCGATCGTGCACTGTGTAGTGTTGTGCGTTATAAAGTGGTTTAACGGACTTAGTGCTATTGTATGGGTCAAATATTTTTCCGATTGATCATATCATATCATTATCATATCATTATCATATTACATCAATTATAACACATTCATTTAATCATCTCCTGACAAACAACATGCGCCTTTTGACGAAGTCTCTTGGGGCATGATCTCTAACCTATGATCATGCTTCTCTTAAATGACGTTTCAATTGTCATATACGTCAACAGTGCCGTACCGCACTGACGATGTGACATTGAGTGTGCACACAGCTGATAGTCCATTTCCCGCCCTACTGTCCAGTTGTATCTCTATTATTTAAACCTTGTTTATCGATCTGCAAATGGTCGATACAGAGTTGGCGCTGATATGAGAATTCCAAAGGATTGTGGAAAAACATTGAACTTCGCTCTGGGTACTTTTATTCCGTGTACATTTTTAATATTTTCTATTGATGTTGCTATATTGGCATTCTGTTGTTTAGTATTGCAACTATGACAATTAGGTTTATTAAAGCGACAGGTAGGATTATTGAGCCAAATTTACACAGGGGTGCTTAGGTTATGTTCCTCGCTGATTTGTCAAAGTCGGGAAAAGCATTACATGCAAACATTTGAATAATTTGAATAATGCAACACTTTAAATTCAAACAGATATATGTCGCGTTGACCTTCGAAAATTGTTCCATGCTATTGAAGTGTTTCAACGATTGATAGATGTGATTGAATTGTTTTCACGATTGATAGATGTGATTGAAGGGTTTCGACGATTGATAAATGTGATTGAAGTGTTTCGACAAATTTTAAATATGATTGAAAAGTTTCGAATATTGATCGATGCGATTGAAGTAATTCGACAAGTGTTTCGACCATTTATTTAAGTGAATTGTTTCGACAAATTTCGAATGTGATAGATTGAAGTGTTTCGAAAATTGATCGATGCGACTGAAATGTTTTGACGATTGATCGATGTGATAGAAATGTTTCGACAATTTTTAAATGTGTTCCAAGTGTTTCGACGATTGATGGATGTGATTGATGTGTTTCAAACGTTAGATGTGCTTGAAGTCTTTCGACAATTGATGGATGTGATTAACGTTCGACGATTAATAGATATGATTGAAATGTTTCGACAATTTTTAAATGTGATTGTAGTGCTTAGAAAATTGGTCGATGCGATTGAATTAATTCGATAATTGTTATGATTGATATATGTGATTGAAGTGCTTCGACGATTAATGGATATATTGGAAGTGTTTCGAAAATTTATAAATGCGATTGAATTGTTTCGACGATTGATAGATGTGATTGACGTGTTTCGACGATTAATATATGTGATTGAAGTGTTTTGATAATTTTTAAATGTGATTGAAGTGTTTGGATGATTTATGAATGTGATTGAAGTCTTTCGAAGATTGATAGATGTGTAAAAAATGTTTCGACAATTTTGTACATGTGTTCCAATTGTTTCGATGATTGATGGATGTGATTAATGTGCTTCGACAATTGGTAGAAGTGATTGGTCGAAAGAAGACATGCTACTTCTATGAAAAATATCGAAAACAATAAGTTCCTTCCACGGCGTTTGAGCAATCACTTGTTCATGTGACTTCATAGTTTGGGTTAATTCAATGCGCGTATGCAGTAACAAATGCAGTTGTAGCGTTTTGGGACTGTTTACTTCTTTAATGTCGTTAAAATGATGGAAGTTACATTGTCTACTTGTATTTGATGGCCTATAATGAGATACATGGAAATGTCTACCAATGTTTCACCAGTCAGAAAATTACAACAAACGTATGTCCCGTCTTTATTTTGTTATGTTGTAAAGGCGCTTGATCGGGACAAGGATGGTCGTATCAGCCTCGAAGACTTCACTGATTGTTTTCAGAGCGTCAGCGGCACCATCTTGGCTGTCTCTAGGAGATGGAAGAGGCAGATGTTGAGGGAAGCTGATGACTCAACAGAAACGATTGAATCGTTTCTTGGAGAATTGGACAAATCTTTTGATCTCATCTCTGTAAGATGGTAAGATTAATCAGTTAAGATCATTAATCTACTAATTTCTCTTTTTGTTGTCGTTAGATCTCAAATGTTCAACCTCGTGTGTTATTTGATCATGATAGTGTATTCCATATTCATGGCATCAGTAGGACTGTAACATCAGTTGCATAGATGAGCCTCTGATTAGTTCCGAATTAGTTCTTATTCATTTGCGTCCTACTCATGTTCATCGTATATATTCATATTCATGAGGGGAGAGCTGATACCACATACCTGCTCAGTTTCATGCTCACGGGATATGGGATTTAACATCACTTATCATTCTAGATCTGCCTCTGATTTATGCTCTGCGAAAATGAAATTACCGCTATTTCTGTGCGAATCGCTGTGAATTTTCATGATCATGTAGGCATGATAATTTGACTGGGAAAATAGGACAAAAGCCGGGTCCTTCGATAGTCATATAATGCTTGGTTCGGTGAGTTTGCGGAAACACAATCCAACGTCACGGGGTTAATTGGTGAGCCGGATACCCGTATCCAAGTGGATTTACATTGTCGATAGTCACTAGTAGTTATTATTGTCTTGTTTAAAGATGAGTTTGCTGTTGATTTGGCAAACGGAATGACGAGAAATCTGTTACTACAAAACAAGAATTGTTGTGAGTTAGGCTTTACACATTGCAATAACGTTTCAAAACATGTGATACGTTATCATATACCGCATGCGCCATGTTGGATTAAATTCTGATAACAACCGTACGACTATTAACAACTGTGTACGTTACTAAAATAATGTTCTTTTGGCCGTTTGGCTAAGATCATGTGTACGGCCCGCACTGGTTAATGGTGGGGTTATGTTCTCCAGTAGAGCTATGCGATGCACATTACGTGGCCCTACATTTGCCCAATGACCTCCAGGTTTTAACAGTCAAAACGAAATAGGATAGCCGGGGACAATTGGAACGCGATGGTGCCGGCCGCGGTATATTTACTGGTGTTGTTTGGTTTTAGAACCCAGGTGTTTTCTTGCGTGGCTTTGCTTAAAAGTTGCAACGTATTCGGTGACCAGTTAAATTGTCCACGTATAGCCTACCTCCAACAGCTCATCAGCTTTAGCCACGTTTGAAAACAGGTGAAATGTCCATATCATACCGTATTACGCCATTTTGGATTAAATTAGGTTAACGACTGTACGACTTATTGTTTTTAATAATTTAAGTGGTAATTATACCGATTGACAAATCGCATATCAGTCATTTTTCTGATCAACCACGGAAGAAGAGCTTATATTGCTCGTGAAACATCTGCAGCACCATGTATTGGCTGTTGTTACTTATTCGATAAATTTTGTATCTCTTCTGAGATTCACGTGAGAGTTTTTTAAGAAAAGACACCGAAGAGAGAACTTTGGCTCCAAAACAAAATGGCGGCAATTATGCCTCGGAACCATCGAGCCAATCTGAAACACTTTCCAGCCCCAATCCTAGATCAATCATCACATATTATAAAGCACGTACATCCAAACCCAGATTTAATAGTACGGTACTCTGTACAAAATGCCGTCTTATCACACACGTCATATTAATACAAAAGAATCCCATTGACTCATTCACTGTGCACTAATTCCCTTCACGTATTCTTAATTAAAAGAATCCAATGTACACTTTATCGCCAAAGATATGTCATTATACACTGCATTGGTATGTACGTATTCCTGCAACGTTAATATCAACGTGATAACTATCTAAACAATAAGTATTTCACTAGTGAGATGAATGTACACCTGTTGTTTCTGATGTGGACTTTGCAAACAATTAGCCACCTTTGAACTGTTTGAGGGAGTTGTTGCTTGTCTGAGCATGCGCAAGATCGTCACCGCTGTGGTTTGTTTGGTGCAATTAAACGTTCCAATACAGTTACAACTATCTGTAAAGTGTAATCCTACAATGTTGTGGTTACTGTTTGAGAGAACTGTTCGTGCGTGAAACGGCAATGAGCCTGAGCCTAAGTTCTTTTGACCTCTAAGAAGGTGTTAAATTATTGGATATCTACAGCGATTTGCCGATTAAATTGACACCATTTTGAAGCAATTGTCATAGTTTACAGTTTCGAATAGCCAGGCCATATATTGATAGAGTTGGCATAGTACAGAGGCCGTGCGATTTATATATACACTCCCGTGCAGCTCCTGTTATAAGTATCATGTTTAAATGATAGAAGATAGACAGGATATACGCAAGTGAACTTTGAACCAGAACTAGGAAGTTATAATAAAAACATCATTCATGTCTTTAACTACCTGCGAGACTATACCATATCAGTCGTGGATTTTATTTGGAATACACATATTTAGGAAGTGTTCAACGGATGACGTGCGATTGGACATCTTTCTATTCAGTGTTGGATATTCGCCGCTTCTTACACATGAAACCGGAGTAATCTAAATACACGATGTGATACATACCGGTGAAAAGCTTCAACAATGGAGGCTGTGTGATTTTTTATTAATTCGTCTTCCAAATTATTTAATTGTGTTTTACGTCCATGCACACATAGGCTCTTCCTTTTGTCAGAAATACTTCCAATTCGTGTCTTCCTCCGATATCGATGAACTTTCCTTCCTCATACGGCTTGCACAACTGAAATTGTACATATTTTGTTTATGGTACCCGAGCGATTATTCATTCCTCTGATTTTCGGATGTTTGACTGCAATGAAGGAAACGATACCATATTCTTATAATGACAGAGAAGTCGGCTTAAAGCGAGGATTTTTATCATTTCAAACAGAGACGAGTGAACCCACAACATCTGTCTGTGCCAATACGATAATTTTGTTTTCATTTGATCCAACAATGTATTTCTTAGGCGTATAATATACTTGAATCTTTGACAAGAGAATGTTCCTCAAGCCGTTTACCACACACGTTTATACTACCTTTTGAATTTAGGTTCGAAATAATACTTCACTAAAATCTTACTTTTGTAAAGGAAAATAATAAAACTGAGACGTCTTCCATGCGACAGCGACGATAAAACGTAAATGAGGATGAAATGAATAACTGTATTTGATGTCATAAAAATGGAAAATATCGACAATGAAAAGATTCAACAGCTATTCTCTGCGTGTGATTTGAACGGCAGTGGTTTCATAGAGCTGGAAGATCTGCAAGAGTTATGCGGCGACTTAGCCATAAGCGACAGAGAACTAGAAGACGTGTTCCGACAGCTTGATCAAAACGGCGACGGTAGAGTCTCGTCGAGAGAGTTTGCTGACGGCTTTGCCACCGTTCAAAGACTTTTCGAGAGGAGAGCACGAACTAACACACCGACGAACTTCGGTGTTTTACCCGGTTTGACACCGGGGATAACGCCCTCGGAAAAAGCATGGGAAGGCTACGCTGCGAGCGTTGGGTCAGCTATTTACGTTGTTCCTGGGTGAGAGAATATATTTTATTCTTAACAATTCTTATGTGAACGGGGATTATTCATGACCAGTAGTCTCTGATGAATTTTGTGTCTTTTAAACTTTGAAAATTTCGAACCGGCTGAAACCGGAGTATATCTCTAGGCCCTAGATAGGAACAACTACCGTACTACTTGAAATATTTTGTTCGTGCTATCTCACGCTATGTCCTCGTAAATGTGTAGTTGCATCTCTGCCGGGAGGGGGGGGGGTCAGAGGTGAGGTTTATACATCGTGTCACCAGGGTTACTTGCTGTACACATTGATGATATCCACTGGTTGTACTGACACATCACCTACAATAACTGTAATTGTAACCTATTATACGTTACAACTAACGTCAATAAAATTACCCATCCATTATTCATACCAGCAGCTTAATTTAACTAGCTTCATGACAAAACTTACTGCTTGCAACAACAAAAAATAGCATATTGAAATGGCTTACAAGGCAGCGCTGGACTTCCGGGAATTTTGTATACCGGTATGTAGCATTGCCAATTGACACGGTACCATAGCAACCGTAGCTAGAAGTTGCCGGTGAAAACAAACATTCGTTCACCGACTTCAAAGACATGTGTACTTAGTAGATTAAACATCAAAAACAGACAGCTTATAATTATTGTGTTTATTACTCATGTAGCAGTCACTACAATACTATTGCTACAATACTACAATACTACAATACTATTGCGTATATATATATGTCTGATTTCCAGGGTCGTAGCCTTAAGGCCTAGGCGTTGTCTATTTTTCTTTTTTGGGTGGAGTGGGGTGGAAGAGAAAATTTGCCGACTTCTTCCAAGTGATAGCTAACTGACACCAGATAAAGATAAATATATGTACTGTCATGGTACTAACTCACGGCATAACAAGAAATTCCTAGGAGGTGGAAGTGAAACATGCAGAATTTAACCTTGGTCGCTGGTTCGATCCCAGGTTTGATTCAGTTAGATTCAGTTAGATTTTCGTTAGGTGTGTGGTTTCATTGGTGTTGCAATAACAGAACAACTGCAGTGCAGTGGTGATGAACATATTGCTCTCACATCCTTCGGTCTCTGAGAAAGTAGTCAAAAGTTCTAGGTACGCTCATGTCCAATTCGGACGGAAGATTAAACGGTGGTACTGCAGGATGTGATGGATGGACATCGGTAGAGCCGGTGTTCTTACTATTGGCCTACTAAACTAGTAAGGGTACTACGCTACACCAAGGGTACCGGTACATTACCGGTGAACTACACTAAGGGTAAAATATTTACGACACTCAGGATAGATTCGGACACAGAAGCCATTGATCTGGAAACTCCCGTGGATTGGACAGCGCGTACGCCATGGTGCGTTTTCGCGTATGACATAGTGCGTTGTCGCGTATGCTACACGAATGTGCCAAAACATTGGGGAGGAACATATCATATCGTGTCCCTCTATATCAAATCGTGATTTTTACAGTCTGTTGTTGTTGACGGGCAGACTCACGATATATTGAACAATGTGATAACGAAATCGTGCGTTCTCTCTTATATTTGCTTAGTTTGTCTCAGAAGGCATTGGAACCTCAATATGATATAATTGAGAGACTCCATGTGATAGTAAAACGGGACGATATCATTCTGCTTGTGTTGCGCACACGTATACTAGTTACTATACATCTCGCCCCATTAGGTAATATGGTATGCTCTCCCACCATCCCCAGTGATTATATTCTTCTCTCTGTAAATCGTGTGAATAAAGCCATTCCGTGTATGTAGATCTTCATGCCCTTATTTACTCATTATCAAATTACCAGAACGTGGACCGAAGTAACCAGTCGTACAGAACAAGCGTCATCCCGTACGATGGGAACATGCTTTTCAAGAAAAAAACACCCAAGAAAGGGTTTCTAAAACCAAATAACAGCAGCGCGCCAAACTGACCACTGCTCCCCAATCACGATCAGACTGTAGTAAAACTACACTAGTTGCAGCTCCCTGGTAAAACTATGAAGTTTATTGGGCGAGTGTAGTGAGTGCCACGTAATTTATTTGGCAACATAGGCTATGCCACGGCACTATCGCGCCAAACTGACCCACTTTCCAGTCCCAATCAAATTTCCTTCGGACGGTGAAACCTTGTGTGTAGTTGTCATGTAAAAGAGTATATTGGAGTATAGCCCCACCTTTTGTGTAAATATCGTAAGACAATAATGCTGTTTGTGAGGGAGCGATGTTTACCGTAATTCAGTAAATGTACCTTCGTACTGATATGAGTTGTTGCTTGGCAACATTGTTTACATTTCTCAATTGGCAATTAAGCCTACCCTATACGGAGAGTCATCCAATAACGCAGTTTTACATTATCAGGGTATGAACAGTCTAACAGATTTTATAACACTGCAGAATGCTGAATCAGCCATAACACCTGTTCCATTCCCGTCGCATTGGTTGTTATACACCATCAATTAAAGTACAAAGTACTACTATATTGCAAACGATTTATCGACAAAATTCTCTAATTGAAAGGAAATCGATGTAGAATGCTTAAATCGTAAACGACTCGCCACAGTTGAACGTTATTGAGTTACATATTAGGCCTACTATACTTGACGTATCCTGGTTTTGAACGTAGGAGGGGGTTGAGGGGCTTGGTGCATATGGTCTGAAGGTAAAGCAGGCATGCGGCGTGTGTGTATGTAACCAAAACTGTTATTGGTTGACATTGTTGATAGGTGGGATCTTTCGTGAGGGTCACGTGGTCGGGTACAAGCTGTCCCCTCCACATCCCCCTCCCCCAACACAAATCCCAACTCATCAAAAATACTGTAACTCATACAAGGACGTTAATCCTTGTAACCGAACTTTTGTCGATGTCCTTTTGTCGATCTCCAATGTCACGGAATCTGGACGTAATGCTAATTTTATGACGCTCTACTCACTCACCTCTTACTAAATTGCTTACGTCCTTCAGTGTAGCATCACCATTAAAACAGTTATCTATAGCCGCTGTCCTACCTCTATGACGTCACATCCGGGTGATAACATTATTTGATCCCAACTATTCTGGGCGTGTATAGCACTTGTATCTCTCGAAAATCCCTCCTATATGTCGGAACTATACTTTTTCCTCAAAGGAACCCATTTGAGGTAATGTCATTTTCTCCCAGTGCAGAAGGGATGGGGGAATCAACAAATTCGGGAAGTAATGCTAATTTAACTACGAAAGTCATATCAAATCTTTGTCTCCAGATACCATATTACAGATGTTATTTATCCGAAAAGAAACAATATTTAAAATTAGTTTTCTTTTCCATTCATGCATTATGTCTCATTTTGCCCGGTTCTAGCCAGGAGAGTATCTGTGACCTTTATCAGGAGCTACACAAATCCGAGTCCCCTCAAGTCTTGAACCATTATGAAAAGGTCATCTTCGAGATCATCAAAGATATCAAACAACAGCAATCAGAAATAAACAGATTGGAACAGTCTCTTAAAAGGTAATGTAGTCGAGTAACTTAATCATAAGTAGGTAGATAAACGCACGTTTCTAAGATAACTTAATACTTAATTCCTGTCGGCATTCCATTGTTTTCTAGTTAGCCTAAGGCGACAGTAAACGGCAATACGGTTTCATAACCGTCTTCTTCTGAAAAGCGTGAATTTAATAATTTAACTTGACTAAGTTCTGATTAAGGTTTTTATTTTATTACTGCAGATCTAGTGATTCCCATACTGCACATCTCTTGCAGTTAGAAGCAGAATCAGAAGCGCAGGCCATCAAGTTAGAATCGAGAATACGTCAGCAGGTGAGATATGATTTTAACTATCAAGATCAAGAAGGGCGTCCTCACAGGAGCATAAATCCATGGCGTTTTCTCCTTGCGACGGCTTCCTCCTACATGACATCGTAACTGCAGTTACAATGTACTTGACGTCATAATTGCAGTTATATTGTACATTACATGCAACCTGCAGTTAATTGTACATGACATCGTACCTGCAGTTACGTAGTAGATGACATCATAACTGCTTTTACATGTGGTACATAATATCATAACTGCAGTTACAATGTACATTGCATCGAAATTGCAGTTACATTTGACATGACATCATAACCGCAGTTACATAGTAGCCTAGTTGACATAATAACTGCAGTTACATTGTACATTACATGCGAACTGCAGTTACATTTGACATGTCATCGCAACTGAAGTTACTTTGTACACACCACCATAACTGCAATTAGATTTTACATGATATCTATTATTTTACATAACTACAGTTACATTGCATATGACACCATAACTGCAAGTTACATTGTACATGATTTCGAATCTGCAGTAATGCATATATATATATATATATCCGATTTCATTTCTACCTTTCTACTGTTACGTGTTTAGTATAGTTCCCGCGACACCGCTCATGCAAATGTAAGTGTAACCTCAGATTACATTGAAGGATACAATGATCACTAAATAACGCCGAACAAAGGGTTGACATGACAACGTTAGGTTAACAACTACTATAGCCCAGGAGAGGTTTGACTGGGATGAATTCTTACGGTGCTATTCATAGTCAGCTTTACATAAGCATTTTATGTGTGTACACCATTTAATACTACGGTATATGCTCAATATAGCTTAATCGTGAGTTCAAAGGTCGTATTCATAAAACAAAATGCCCGTTCTTAAACCAAACGTGCGTCAGAAATGTTGCCAAGTTTGTTTGCACTTTCTTACACGTGCGACCATTCACAAAATATTCTGATACTGTAGATATAAGAAAGTTAATCGTAATTTCAAATGGATCGTCTTAATTAAGAACTAAGTATATGGGTGCGCACCAATTCAGTTGTACATATTAAAGGTCACGTGGTGCATTTCCCCAACCAGAGACAATATTTTCAAATGTCTGCTGCCTGCAATACGCTAGTTCCCTACATAGCACAGGGAGCTCTGATAATGAAAAATGTTAAAATGTCGAACGTGTCCATTTTGCAGCTCTCGGCGATGTTTGCATTATAATCTGGACATGGTAGGCTAGTGTCAAAATAACGTGACGAGCATTCACACTCGTACACAGTTGCGTCTGTACATTAACATGGTAAGCTAGTGTCAAAATAACGTAACGATCTTCCACACATACACAGTAGCGTCCGTGCATTGATATAATAGGCTAATGTCCGTACACATTGTTACACTGTATCGTAGATGGACACGTCAGACTAATGTCAACATAAACGTGACGAGCATTCACCCATGTATCAGTATTGTTCGTAGATGGACACGGCAGACTAGTGTCAACATAAACGTGACGAGCATTCACCCAAATATCAGTATCGTTCGTGGATGGACACGTCAGACTAGTGTCAACATAAACGTGGCGAGCATTCACCCATATATCAGTATCGTCCGTACATGGTCACGTTAGGATAGTGTCAACATAAACGTGACGAACATTCACCCATATATCAGTATCGTTCGAAGATGGACACGTCAGACTTGTGTCAACATAAACGTGACGAGCATTCACCCATTTATCAGTATCGTCCGTACATGGACACGTTAGGATAGTGTCAACGTAAACGTGACGAACATTCACCCATATATCAGTATCGTTCGTAGATGGACACGTCAGACTAGTGTCAACATAAACGTGACGAGCATTCACCCATATATCAGTATCGTCCGTACATGGACACGTTAGGATAGTGTCAACATAAACGTGACGAACATTCACCCATATATCAGTATCGTTCGTGGATGGATACGTCAGACTAGTGTCAACATAAACGTGACGAGGAATTCACCCATATATCAGTATGTTTGTAAATACGGCGATATTTATAGATACGCCTCTTGCCTATCAATCGAACGGACTATAATACGACGTATTACACCTGTTTTTATAAAGAATAAAATACAATCCTTTTCTCCACTTTTCTTGATTTTTCTACACTTTCTGTTCGACATGCTACTTTTCTTGAATTTGATCAGGAAAACAGCCAATGATTTACTAAATTGTGGATACTTCATAACCGACCTCATCATTCCGGGACAATGCATCTTTCCTGATTACCTAAAGGAGTTTGCATTCTCTTGGGCAACCATTACTGCTCTGATAATTGTACAGCGGTTTTCCCGGTGTTTCCCGCAACCTGCTGTCACTGACGATGGTTATTTCATTTAAAACCTGTGGGGTATTTCAGGTGTGAAGTAGCCATTGTCTAGTGGTAGATCCAGGGTTCGGGAAGCCCCCTTTATTTCTTCCTTTTTTTTGCATAATGGCGGCTTTTACTACCGATATTCCCCTTTCGAAAAATCATGGATCAATGTAGTTGGTGAAAGAAACCTTGTCCATGTTGATAGTTTAGTATAGTAAGGGATATGAAGCCTCATAGGTTCATAAAGAAACATGATCATGATAGTTTAGTATAGTAAGGGTTATGAAGCCTCATAGGCTCATAAAGAAACCCTGTCCTTATTGATAGTTTAGTATATTTTATGAAGCACCATAGGCCCATAAAGAAACCATTTCCTTATTGATAGTTTATAGTTAAGCATATAGTTTAGGAAAATCATGGATCCGTCACTGTAGTTAACACTGATACTGAAACGAAAAGAATCTGTTTAGCTTAGTAATGGCTAGGAAGCATCATAGGCTCATAACGAAATATTGATAGTTTATGATAGTTTAGCATAGTAAGGGTCAGTATGCCTCATATGAGTTAACGAGGCAGGAATGTAACCATCCATCCAATCCTTCTCCCGAGACCGTCTTTTAACGATCCGACAGACGTGAGTGTACCTCGATCTTCGACCACTTTCTCAGAGACCGATGGAAGTAAGAGCCAACTATTAATCACCACTGTACTGTAGATCCTGAACGAAGTTATTTAGACACCTATCAAATTATGTGTGGTATATTGAAAGCAAATGGCCAGCTTGAAGTATAAATTATGTTGATCTTTGCAAATATATAGCCATTTGTATTATTCGTCCTCTTGCCTGATACCGATTCGACAGCCGAGAGAAAAATGGAAGTATTATCACAACCAGTCCAGACGGATACCTCTGTTCATTGACTATTAGGAGTGGCATACAGGATACTGACAAACGATTGGGGAGAGACAACTTTGTTTGTTGCGGCTTCACTAAGCTGTCAATTGCATTGATTTAGTTAAGGAGAATATCCACATGTGCAATTTACATATAGGAATGATCGGAATGTTAAAAAACCCGCAGTTTTCAGAAATACACTTTAAGGTAGTAAAATGCGTAATACATAAAGTGTTTAGCAAGGTACGGTACGTTAAAATGTGGTTGGTCGTTACTGAAGGCATATAGAGAGATTTGCACTATTCCTAGAGCGCATGCTCCGATGAAACTCGCCGTCAAGAACAACAAGGAACTTAGGCTACTCTACTTTTAGTATTACGAGGTTGACCAAAAACTAGACTAGCAGAACACTAGCAGAACACTAGCAGAATGTCACTTACGACTTCAATGATTGCGGTATTATATCCGCATGTTTGTAACTTTGGAGGTTATTAGGGAGACTCTAGCCGATTATTAGACGAATGCCCAATTAATTTCCATAATTTAAGATTCAAATACGTGATTTAATATGACAAACTTGTATTTAAGACTATAGCCTATATATTCACTGTAGAAACGGAGATTTTGATCGACGTAGATCGGGAAAGATCAGATCACACAAGGATGATCAACTCGGGTCACCTGCCTTTAGCAATAATTGTTATATTAATGACAGCTCCCTGTTAGAACCTAGAGGTGCCTTGTCCGTTATGAAACCAACTGTGACGTTCCATGCATACTTTACAACGCATCCGTTCTCAAACGGGAACGAGTATGGTAAGCCATCGGGGCAATATCGTATGGCACGTATTTGAAATCTGACTCTATACACCTATTAGATATGTTTGATACACGCATCCACTTAAGCTACGCGTAACCGAGATAGCCAATCAGCAAGCAGCTGATACAGTCCCCGTGCATAACGTATGGTTCCTACGCGTAGTGGAAATCTCTGATTTCTTATCTCGGTTATGCGTAGCCGACATCACTACCACACGTAGTTGAGGTTTCTGCTAGCATGATTGTTTGCCATGTTTTGACATCGTTATGACCCCGATCAGCTGGTTGTTGAGTGGCTAGCTCGGCTACGCAAAGCTTAAGTGACGACGCATAACCGAATTTCTCTAAACACTGCATTATACATTCGAGGTTCATATACGTGGCCCCATGGCTAGCCATAAATGCGAAGGCAATCACGTTTTACGACACCAAAATGGCTGATCCGTCTCATGCTCCCATTGTGAACAGAGTTAATTAAACTGATAATCTGAGGTCCTATACCGATGCAATTGTGTTTCCAAAGACGCGCAATGTACTTACTGTCGTATCACTACATATCTTAATAATAATGAACACGTTAACGCCTGAATTGATTCATTATCGTCTCCATTATAAGTAGCTTTCCTTCAGTTTATTGAAGAATTTTATAGCTAATATTGAAAACGGGAATATGTCAGAATGTATTAAAAGACAGTCTGTCTTGCCAGTAAAACGTTATTACTTGCGAGGATATTTCCGTCAACATTACTTACCTCAGAGACTGGCTGCGCTACCGACTTAAATTCTTAAAGTCTTCACGGCCATCAACAATTTGGTGTAAAGGTCAGTCACGTGTAACGATAAATGTCATCTGGTTTCAACCAAAACGGTTCATTTGAAATTGCTTCGACTGCTCCATTAAATCGTGTGTATCTACGGGCGATGTATCCGCTGTGAAAATTGACATCACATACAAATATATGATTGATGGCACAACCTAATTACGGACAGTTTGAGCGTTCATTAGAGCAACACTATATATAT
>JAODAG010377430.1:0-18859 GCA_027574785.1 Orphnurgus asper | reverse complement strand
GCCCCTCCCCCCCCCCCACCCTCGCAGTAACTTCGACTTGAAATCTGACGAACATTGCGGTTTAGTCAGACTCAATAGACTGTATAGAGTTGTATAGAGTGGGCTACATTTAAATTACTCCAGAATTCAACCAAATTGCCATTTTGAAATGAAATATTCTGCCCAGAATTCAAGCAATACGTCATATAAGGCTTGTGTGGCATTCTTTACTCGTAAACATCTCTGGGTAGACAGGCGCTCGTAGGTTTTCGAGTAAGCTACGTTACATAATTAAACCCGGTAATGTCATGAGATCTTGGAAGAAGTTTTCTTAAAAAAGGGGCAGTTTGTTGTTGAACTTAACATCAAACTTAAAAATTGGACTCCACTGAATTCTTAACTGAATAATCTCGTTTCCTCTACGTTTTGCAGAAATCGCAGACTATGGGACCAAATGTCAATGGCGGAATTTCAAGGGGACGAATCCTCTTCATGATGCCTGAACCTAATCATATAATCTTTCCAGCTATATATTGAATAGTAGCAGGAGACTTATTACATTAACTGTACAGCATTTTGACCGCATACCAGCTTTCTCAAACAATCAACCATCCAAACATTGATATACTTTCTAAATATTTTCCGTCCAGCCTGACTTGATTACCGCGCTGCTATTAAACCCTGAAACAAACCTCATTTCCTTTCGAATTATCAGACTTGTCCCAAAGGGCCTTCCAAAGATTATCTTCCTCCGGATATGCCGTCGACTGGGACAACCATTTTTATATGACACTAAACACGCAGCCATTTTTCCCTTTTTTTCAAGCTTAGCTCTTGCATGTTACTAAGGAAAATGACGGGCTTACTTTTTGGGGTATTTCTGACATTCATTTGGGATGTTTTCCCTAGCAAGGATGGTGTTTGTTCAGAGTTCCCACCCCCACCAGGACGACATACCAATCCTCGGCGTGGGTTATTGGGTGTACAGCTCTATGGTGACACTCGGTAGCCCAATTGTCAAATTCTGTGACATAATATCGTGATAGCTGGCAGGCGCCGTCGCATGAAGCCTCGGAACTATGCGATTACCTTTCTCGTTCGTAAGGAAAAAAAAACTTGTCCGTTACGTGAAGATGTTCGCTACGTGCTGTTTGATTCCATGTCAGTGATATGCATTATTACATTAATAAGACCATGACACGTGTCAGTCGTGAAGTGATCAGAACCACACGTCCATTTAATTTGTGAATTAAAACTTCAAATGGCTTTTTTAAAGGGCTCCTCCCTTCCATGGAATATTAGTAATGCTACTAATGATCTACCTGTACCAGGTATCTGGAAGACACCATCAAGATAAAACATCACACGAGGTTCCATGTCATACTATAAACCATAATGCTAAAACAGTTAATCATTAAACAGCGGCGGGGGAAAAGGGGGGAAAAGGTTTTGTCTATAATCAGGGGGTGAGGGGAAATGAGAGGGGGAAGGTACATTCGGTTTAGACCTGGCGGTCAAGCATACCAGCATTTCTATTTGCAGATACTGCGACTGTACATAATGTAAGTAAGAGAGCCCAGTCACTCACATTTACTAAAAAATCAAAACGTTCCGACACAAAAGTTCCTGGGCGAAAAAAATCACTCCAAAATTTAACAACAACAACAAAAAATAGCAAAGAAAATGTCACAAAAACACAAATAACACCAGGCATTAAAAAAAAAATTGCCGGTTCTATACGGCAATAAAGGAAGGACGGACACATGCGAACCACTACTGTATTAATTAATTATGCCAGATGTAATTATGCCAGCCAGAGTAGTAACATGAGGATAATGCTAGTGGGTTACTTGAGCTTACTTACTGCCCCTGGTATTATTGTTAGGCCACCATTCCGTTGCAGTTTGTCCTTTCTGTAACTGTAAGTCATTAGAGTTTCAAAGTATATAACATTCCTGAGTAGTCCCCCAGCTGCAGGGATTATGACATCTGTTGGAGCTGATAGATAAGATGAAGGGGAATTCTGGGGCAGTGTCATATACACCAGCTGTAAAATTAATTTGATCTGGAATTTGCAATTGCCACTTCCATCCCAATTCCTCTCCTCTACATATATAATTGGCTTCCTTTGTAAACAATGTGGGATAACTATTTTGGGTACACCCCATAGGGAAGTGTGGCTGGTGTTAGCTAGAGTTGTCATCTCCCTGGTGTCAAATTTGCTACTTCACAAATTTCTGAAACATCTGTCGTTAGTTATTATATATATTGTTGCTAAGAAATAGGGATGAAATTTAGGGGGGGGGGGAATTATAGTTGTGAATGCTGCATCATGGGTATTAATTTTCCCATCGGTACCATGATCGTTTGCGATGATAACCTGGTGGCATAGATTGGATGTTGTAGTTAATACATTAAAGATTGTTGCGGTGCACATCATACTCCAGAGCACACGCGTGCCACGTCATCGCCCCAAACCGATCCACGACTGGTAAGACACGGAGACCATCTGGCGGGTGTTTCCCCCACGACTCCCCACCATTAACCGGTACGAGCCATCCTTAATTGCCACATATACCGCTGCCCGTGATCTTAGCCGAAAGGCCGATAAAACCTCATTAACTAACCCAATTAGCATAATGACGGAACGACGAGCTCGTAAAATTAGAGGAGATCGAGACAGACAAGCTTTATACCGCAGGGACCCAGGTAAGTGCATCCATCTGCCTCGCGTTAGGGTTAGGCCGTCTCATCAAAGCACACCACGTACCGGGCAGAGCTGTACAGCAATGGCTTTGATTTTGGCAAACGGTAAAGCATAATTTGCATGCCATTTAGACATTGATTAAAATAGTTTTTGTCTCTCCAACAACACCGGAAGCGTGTCACCCGTAAAACAATCTAGTTCCAAGATTAGCCTCCCTGGACCGGTAATCGAGACAGGGCGGCTAATTTTAGAAACATTGGCTGTAGATCTATAGTTTTAAAACGCAAGTTATGTACTATTACAGCTAAGAGGCCGTACTGATTTGATTGGGCAATGACAGATATGGGCTAGTCCACTTTAGACAAGTTTAGGGGGAGGAATATGTCACTTTGAAAGGTAAATTTGGCCAATAGGTAATAATATATATGTACCATATTGCTTTAACATAGAAGAGAATGGTTTTGCAGACAAAAAAAACATTGTGCACATTTGGAATGCTCAATCAAGTGTAATAATTTGTGTGATAATGTGCATTTTTTATTCAAGTCTCTGATTGGTTGAAAGTGCTGACAGACCAATCTATTTACAAATGGAGGGGGGAGCGGGTGGTTTGAAGGACGTGCCATGGGATAAAGTTGACATGTTTCATGACATCATTACAGAATGGACATGGTGTTAATAAAATATTTTGGGAAATATCAAAGTTTATCATAAATAAATAACATTTATCATCAGAAACAAACAAAAGGTTGAAATAAAAAAAGCAATTCAGAGGCAAAGAAAGCAGGTTTTGTTTGACTTGTCAAAGCAGAGAAGGGACAATTATTATTAATAGTTGCCAGCAAGACTGGACCAGGGGGAATGATGATGATGGGCTCCTTTCCATATTACCAAGTAATGGCAAAAAATAGATGCAAAAATACTTCAGAGCAGACAAAGCACACATTGTCCATTCTCTAAGGACTAAGGCTAGTAAAACAATGGCACACATCCAATTATGTTATTAAACAATCACTCAACATCATACATACAGGAACCTTCCTACATAGTCACGAGGGAAACTAGACATACCTGCATACACAGTGGTAGTTACACAGCTTTGGAAGAAAGACTCTCTGGAGATTTACCACCCTCCCCCTATGATACACTTGACATGATTGTGTCATGCACCAGGTTAACCTGCATGTATTTAATTTCTACTTACATTAACTGTATAAAAGGCTGCTACATGCTCTGGTCCTATACAGATTCCACATACCAATTGGCACAATTACATTTTCACCTGACGCCCATCCACCCTTAAACCCCACTCATACCCCCATTCCATGATGGACCTAGCTGTCATGACATACCGGTAGATGATCTATAAAGTGTGAAAAATACCAATTACTAGACCGTGAAACAGTCGGACTACAAGTATATATTCACCTCCAGGCCAACCGTGATCCTGGGCTAGCGGCCACCGTGAATCAAACTCTACAAGGTCTAACCAGGGGGCTCTAGTAGCAGCGCCCTGGTCTAACATTCCCTTCGATCTTGGTCTATTGCTGGGTTGGAATTGGTGGTTGGTGAGATATGATCGGGATTGGATCCGTATATGCCCTCAAAGATTGGACCATTTGTGCGAGGTTTGACCCGAGGTCGTCGGCAAGTGTTAACGTGGCCAACGTGAACAGAGAGAATTCAGAGGTCATTTACAAGCCCAGCCAATTTCAAGCTGCCACAGGGCCAACTTCGGCGTGACCCGGCCGTCTCCTGCATAGCCAGCTTCTCCGAAGCAGGGCAGTGCAACCCCCCCCCCCAATACACTAGAACGAGCCCCGGGGTGGAGTAAAGAAATCCCCGAGTACGGGATTCTGGCTGGCCGCCCACCAGCCACCCACCCCCCTTGGAATGCCATCTATAACAACTCGGGGCCCGGCAGCCATGATAAGCTTCAGGAGTGGTTCGTAATTGGCAACAACCGCTGTTTTGACTACCACCGTAAACACCTGTGATTGATGATCACAACACATTCAAAAGGAGATCCCTGCCAGAGGCAAAACATACAAACTCGGGATTGATCAGAGCACAACTTTCTCCTGCCACGATCGACCGACATCCCGATGACGACTCGATGCGTTTTGTTAGTTGTTGGAGAGAATTCTTTCGTCATAAAAGTGCAAATGTTTACGTCTAGTATCATGTGGTGGAATGTTAAACATTCACTGCGTGCGAGCTAACGTAAATGACGTGATCGATAGGCAATTGAGGAGGGGGTGGGGGGTTGGAAGGGGACAGTGTATGGGAGGGGACAGTGTAGGAGAGGGGAATTTCAGCAATGTAGGTAAAAGCTTGGCAGCAGAACATAATTAAAACAGCATGGCTTTTGTTACCCCCTCCTTTGCAAGATGCAGGAGGGAGTGGGGGAAGAGTTGCCTTTTTCTCTTTTCCTTTTCAGCAAGTATGTCTGTCTACTAACTTTCCAACCTTTACAATGATGTAAAAAAAGATAAAAAGCTTATATGGTTTTTCTTTGTATATCTCTTTATTCAAGGCCCATTGAAAGATAAATCAATGAATAAATACCAGGTGCTACACCAAAGAACACCGTATAGAGTTACCATTAACTTGCTAGTTTTATAAAGCATGGCCTACTCTCGTTAGTGCCCCGGGCCTCCCTGCGGAAAGACAATCATAAACCGTTGCAATATTTCTCCCTGTTCATCCATTCGAACGAAAGGGAGATGCCCTCTAATAGAACGCGGCCATGATTACCTTTGATCTTATAATATTACCTTGGGTCAAATTTAACAAAGTGTTTTCTTGTGTGGTAAACCATCGTTAATTAACGCCTCCCCAGCCATGGCCTTAGCCCTCTTCTGGCTTCTCGGGTGGGGGGGGGGGGGGTTTGTGCAGTAACCATGCCCCTCGAGAGAGCTGTAAGAAACGCATGTCTTGAGCGGTTTGCCAAAGTCGGCACTGCACTGCTTATACCCGGAGTCTCTCCGCGGGGTAAATTAATGCGCCATGGCGGTGATATGACATCACCATTGCAGCCCACGATGGATGTGCGCGGACGTAGGATTTGAAATTCAAAGACCCGGTCATACGCCGGTGGCCCCCGCGCTACGAAGCGACGTGTGGCTGCCCACGTAAGCGAACAGGTTTGCGATACCACTCGTGAACCGAGGACCGCCCAGAGGGTGATGGTTTGATTGGAAACTTCTTCTATTATGTAGTGTAGTTTGTACTATGATGTGTACCGGTACGTCATACCTGCGATAATTTCCAACCTCTCAGTGGTGGTCTGTGTTTGTCACGTAGTTTAATAGCGGATGGTAAAAGATAAAGTAGGCTGCCGTCCGAACTTTGCGCAACGAAATCGCGTTAATTAATCCTTCCCGAATTGATGTATAGGTAACCTTATCATGCTAACAAATAGGCTAGAATGGTCGAGTAGATATTGACAACGTGCTGTCAAGGTTAATTTTTTGTGGCCCAGGGTTGGAGAGGATCCTCAGAGAGCTGGGACTGCATGTCTGGCGACAAACGTTGGCTATTTTGCACGGAAAACTTTCACCTTAATTTGATACTCCTTGGGGGTGCAGAGGACGATTTCAGGCATTGATCGGCCGATTTTATTTCACACTTAAAACCGCAGGTATCCTGCATATACAATAGCTTGTGTCGATCTCATTTAAGTTTTGAATGTATTGCAGTTTGAATGCCTAACAGCCGATACATCTGAACCTTGCAAATTGTAACGGTTACTGAAACGGATATGAAACCGGTATAGTGTCATATCGAAATCATTTTGTTTACTTAAGTTCGCTCAAAAAGTAAAATCAATAAAAAATACGACTGGTTGCATTCTTTATACTCGGCGTAAGCATCTGTCAGTCAAAAGATTGTTCGTAGGTTTTCGAGGTAACTACATACAAACCCAAATTTCCATGAAATCTAGAAGAATTGTGCATCAAAAACGGTTAAACGTTTATAAAAATCTGAATTCTGGAGTAATTTCCGGAAAAAAACTTGTTTCTCTACATTTCTACATGAGTCACAGTGACCTGGCCTAATCGCAACTTGAATAGGTCAGTCAATGAAGGAATTTCACGAAGAAAAATCTCTAATGGTTAGTTTGAACCAGCTGGTTTGCAGAGCGTCAATTAAGCATTCATAAAATAAAGTGTCAAGGCGTAATTGCTTTAACTGTGATGGCTTCTACAGCCATTCTGAACCATTCCCAGAGAAAAATACTGTTTTTTCCTACTATTTTGATTTTCCAGGGGAAAATCTCCCTCCCCCACCCCTTGCAGGCTACCATAGAGCTGTACTCAACATGCGGCACAAACAAACTTCTCAACGAGCGTGTAATGTTTCTTTCCACAGCCGGTTAAACATTGAAGCCAAAAAATATCTGACCTGATCAAATGTGGCCCTGGCATATTTTGAAACATTAATTTAGACTCTGAGGAATGAGAGTTGGATCTCAAACGTAACTTTACAGTTTAACTAAACCCTGGTATTTTGAAAAAGGCTTTACATTCTATGAAGAAAGAATCTTACCTGGGACACTTGTTAAAAGACATTCCAACTGGATTACAGGGGGATCAATCAATCACCTGTTTTCAATTCATCTTCTGTCAAAAAGACAACTGCACCTGCTCTGTGTGTGAGGTTGTTATCTTTGGCCAGCGCAATAGTTATCGCAGGCATATGAGCACACCGATCAGAGTTTGTCCAAACTCCAGGCTTAGGAATATATAATTGCTCAATTTGTCAATTATCGTAGGTTTGAAATTGCTCTGAAATTTGAGGTATAAATATATACATATATATATATATAACAACACCATGGCAACTCAAATATAGCGCATGTTTATGTATAGGCTATAGGGGATAGGCTAGCAGCTACAAATATGCATGTATGACATATCGTCTTGCATGAGGTACTACTATGAGTATAGGGTTGCATGGAGGAAGGGGAAGGAACGCGCAGTAGTGTATTACATCCTAGGTACGTCGCAGATGTCACATCCACAGAGCGGTACGCGGTTCTTTTGCTATTCAGTTTATTCTTTCTCACGTTTATGTTCGGTTTATATCGAGATCTACATACCATCCACAGCAGGGAATCGGGGCCGAGCCTACACGTGTCACAGCTAGATCCCACTCATTGCTGAAAATACCCCACCTCGTTTCTCCCACCCCCACCCCCTTCCCAGGGCCGAGTCAATATCAGTTGGAAGAAAACAAACCAGCAAAATTACTCACACGAGAACCGAATGAATCGAGGCATCCTGGAAACAAATGCAGGCCAACGTATCCTCAGTAAAATATTGAATATGAAGATTATATCCCAAAAATCTGTAGGCCTATTGAAATTATACGATCATTTGAGATTGCAGCTAGCGGCTATGCCGAAATTGCCGAAACGAAGATGCTCTTGTTTTGACCACGGTTTTAAAAGTATATGAAGGGTTTCGTCTCTATAGATAAATTGCTCACAAAATGTTGGACGATCGAATGCAATTTTTACGAAAGTATATTGAAAAACTGAATAAACATTTGGAGGAAGTATGCGAGATTTTCCAAGTGGTTTGGTTTAACAGATCTTTACATTCATGTATTTTTTTCTATTCTTGAATCGGTACTAAATGTTTCAAAATGTTGCATATGAATTGGATCGATATTATACTCCGAAAAATTATAACTTTGAAACAAAAATACCAATGCCCAATGAGAGAGACAGGACCAAAATTATCACTGTACACAATACTCTGCATCCATTGTATAGCCATAGTCACACCCCCCCCATATCCTATTTTAATTCCTACTCCTGTGAAATTCTGAGTTATTTTTTTTATTTTGGTACCAATTTGTCAGCTCTGTGGGTATGTAACCAGTGCAAATATTCAGTCACCGCAATGTACACATACCAAGGTGATACAAGATATTCCCCCTGTACATCCGCACAATTCCCATGGTATGGTATCTAGCGTGCAGACTGACACAAACTCACCCAAACAACACCCTGTGCTGACACTTAGGAACCAGATATGTCCATGCAAATAAGGAAATTCCCTGATGCAATCTTGCCCACCAGGGGTATATATAATACCACTGCGCCAATATTTCAGATCTTTTGATCGTGGAATTTTGACTGGTGAAGGGCAATATATGAATTGCTAGCATACCAAACATACTTCAAATACCACTTGCATGCCAACAAGTTGTCTGTCTGAATTCAATACTGGATTTAGCACCATTTGCTGAGAACACAGTTCCGTTCACAATTTTCAGGGGGGCAATAAAATGCAGGGTTGAAGTCATGAAAAAATAAGCCAAACATTATACAAACATTTGTTCTTCCTGGACAAGGCTAGTGCAACTAACAAGCTGGTTAGACGCCCAAAATATGTTTAAGTATTTTCAGAACAGAATTGTGCAAATATCAATGCTGGAGTATATGCATGGCTGGAATCCCCCTAGAACTTACTGGTTTGGGGTTTTTACTAGCTTATAGGCCTCAACGTTTTGATGACAAAAAGTTCAGTGATTCAAACGTGCCTACTTCAATTGCTAGTTCTGATGATAATTTTATTGACCCGTTTCATATTCATGTACTAATCGTTTTGCGTTCCCTCCCCAATTATCTAGGGACGTCGATATGAAGCGAAGCGGAAAATCGGAGAGCACTTCCTAGGAAACGGAACGAAAGATATACTACGAAAAGAAGGGATTTGCAAAGAAAGTTTTCAAAGGCAACTTTGCCAACCTGGGGGAGGGGGGGGGGAGCTGCAGTCAACTGGGGCAACCACCGGTTGCAGTCTGTATTGACTTTGATGGGAAAGCGACACCCGCTGGATACCTGGAAGCCTGATGAGTAATATCAAGGAGGGGGATGGCTCCCCAAAGGTAACAATAAATTGAACAAACAATAATATATGTAGCACCCTGAATCAGCACTCCTATGGTTGCTTTAAACTCTTGTGGTTTGAGAGAGAGTTCAATGATTCAAGGGCAGTACCTCTATACTCTTGGGAGGAGGAGCTGGTGGTCTAATTTTTTTTATTTATTTTTTTTTAGCTGGTCCTCCTCCTTCAAAGGACATCAGACAGACCACCTACAATGCTCCTTGGTTCAGCAACTATTAGGCCTACTTGTTTTCTATCTATTTTTGAAACTTTCTTGTAAGCTATTCTTCAGGACATAAGGATTTATTACTTACTTAGTTCTGCCCTTCCTGCCTAAACGGTCTAAGGCTTTCTGGTGGAAGATGTAAAGGGGTGCGGAGGTATAGATTATAATTCCTGGAGACTGTGTGGTCGGGTGTATGGTGACATCTTGTCTGGTAGGGTGAGTGTAGGAAACCCCTCTCAAGGATTCTCTTTGTTCAACACTTGAATAAAAAGCTCAGGCTTGTCAGAGGCTATACCATTCACCAAGACTCTACTGTCGCATCACTTGATTCAGCTGAGGGCAAGACCAGTACAGATTTTCCAATGAAATTATCTATAAAAGTTAATCTTTGACTTTGCCCAGACCTCTCAAGAACCTCCATTGTTGCATGAATGTTGTTTTGTTTGTTGAATGTGTTATTCCTGTGATGGCATTGCATACACGGGATAACAAGCTGGACGTGTTACCATGGTATCAAGGTACCATGAATTTTAGGAACACCTAAACCCATATAGTACCCATGTGTGTAGGATGGGCTAGGGGATTCGTTAATAATTATTGTGTGGTTTATATACCAGTAGGATAGTCTCAATTAAATACTTATTGCAGGACTAATTACCGTACTTATTATGTCCTATGTAACCACTATGCATGGTGCAGTATTCAAGGCAAATATTTCAAGATAGCTAGGTCAGTAACAGAATTTAATGGACTCATAGTATTGTCAGTTTAGTTTGTAGTTAAAGCGGGTAAACCCTAGCCCCCTCCCTGCCCCTTTAGCCAAACGTGATGTTGGTCAGGTAACCCACACATCAAGACTCTACCGCGACATCGCTCATTTCAGCCGCGCCGAGGGCAAGACCAAGCAGATTTTTCGATAAAATTATCTCTATAATTTCTCAACCAAGATGTGGCTCTATAACTATGAACGGTATATCCATAGCCATAGAAGTGACCGAGGAATGGACTGCAGTGTGCCACCATCCTCCTGTCCAGTGGGTCCTGCATCAATCATCCTAGACGATCCCAGGTCACCCACACTCCTTTCCCTGGCCAGACCACTGAATTGACGCTGGTCTCAGAAAAGTTATCCGGCAGCGATGCTGGCGTTATAAGTACAACTGATATACATAGATATTATTGATAAGCTATGGTACCATTCATTGTATATAATTATTGTTTTCTATTATCTCAGACCAGCGAGGGGTAAATGAATATACCTCGTGGCCTGGTGGAGGGTAAACTCAGAGATATAACTTTACTTGAACACCACTGCCCTTGGATCTCCTGAATCTCGTGGTGGCGTAACCGAAACGCGGCAGTCCCTTGTAAATAATATCTGTCCTTTCTGGAGTGTCCAGTCGTCTCAATCGCTCGAGCCTCTCGAGGAAAATGCGGTTACGTCATCGGAGGCATTGATTGTTGTAATGGTAGGAATCATGCAGTTTAAGTTTAATCTCTAGGAATGAAATTTAGTGAGCTTTGGTTAATATGGTACTTATTCTCTACGTCACATCGAAGAAGAAAGAGAAGGCAGTCACAACTTAAAGTCGTGAAGATTGGCATATCGCGGCGATATAGAGACGTAAACGTAATCTGTCGATACACGCAGCTCGGGTCGGAGAGCTTCGTATTGGCAAAATGCGAATATGATACAAAAATTATTAGCGATTACTTCAATGAGTTGACCTGATGAAACCTGAAGAAAACTGCGATGAGATAAAAGTTGTAAACAAGGGGGGGGGGGTGGTGGATAAAGAATAAAGTTGTCTTCCATCATCATGATGATTTTTATGGATTTTAGTATCTTTCTTAATGAGTTCATTTCCTTTATTCTCTCCTCTGAGATTTGTTTTCTTCTAAAAGGATTTTAAAACCTTCTACTCTTTTCTCTAATCCCACTGGCATAATAAAAGTTGTGTAAAATGCATGATTTTTAGGGAAAGCAGCTGGTTGTTGTGGAAGTAATTGGGACATCATGTTTCTATTTGGGGCAAAATTTCCCCTCCGAACAAAGCAGCTATAGTTTTGCATAACAATTTTACACTTTTTTTTCGTTATACCTTCTGATGGTGCCAATACACCCGCCGAGGTACCATCATACCTGCTGAGTTACCATTACATCCTCAGAGGTTACCCATTATATCCTCAATACCCATTATACCTGCTGAGTTATCTCCCATTACATCCTCAGAGGTACCCATTACACCTGCTGAGTTACCATTATATCCTCAAAGGTTACCCATTATATCCTCAGTACCCATTACACCTGTTGAGTTATCTCCCATTACATCCTCAGAGGTACCCATTACACCTGCTGAGGTACTCATTATACTGTCTAAGGTGCCATTGTACCTCAGAGGTACCATTGCACCTTCTGAAGTATACCGTTATACCTCATGCGGTACGATTATACCTTACGAGGTGCACATATAAAAGCGACAATTACTTCTATTTATTCCATCGTTTAAATTAAGACTGATCATCAGGGTTTGAAACTTAAAACTTCTTAGAGAGAAATAAACAGTTATCTTGGTGGCCATTGTTTCCTTGTTACTTGAAATTGAAAGTTGAGGGCAGAAAAATACAGGTAATACATGTAATAAACATTTCATATGACCAGAGTGCATACTTGTGGTCAAGTATACTAATTCTTCACCCTTATACAATATCCTTTCACTTTCATTTTCGTAATCTCTCTACTTAATTTCTTCCTCCATATCCTGCATTTCAGGATACTTTTTTCCTTCTTGGAACAGATTACTTGATTTCACAATACTATAGCCAGTGAGGAGAATAAACGACAGCATAAATCCCTCTTTCGCAACTATACAGGTGGTGTTAAGTGAGCAGATATCAGTAGATCAGATGGAAGAAATGAAAATCACTTTTATTACCAGGAAACACCCACCCACATCTCTGGTTAGTTTAAAGAGTGAATAATGGTCTGTGCTTGTCAGAAATATAAAAAGGTTTGTCGCTGAAATAAAAATCAAATTCAATGCACTTGGTAAAAATCTCTTTGCCATCAGTGAAACCATTCACCTATCATGCGGGACACGGTCTGTTCCTCGACCTAACCCCCTAACCTGTACAGTGTTCGACGGTGAGTGAGCGTTATCGTAGACCAAGCTTTTGTTATCTTTTGAAATAATAGGCTTAAAGAATACAGTGTTTTGATACATTCATCCAGAAATTACTGTTTTGAAAATTCAAACTTCCGCCCTGATTCAGTAATATCACGATTTATGTATATCTCACTCGAAAACTATAGCTAAGAGAAACTTTTCACCGAAAGACGTTTACTGATTAAAGAACGTTTTGAGATGTAGCAAATGATATTTGGTTCATTGGCATTGTAATTGAGTTTAGGTTCAAACAGGATTAATTTTCCTTCGATACTACTGTTTCCTCCCTTCCTTTTACTTTTTGCACCTGTATAACAACCATTGAACTTTGCCGGTTTCGGAAAAGTCGGACAATAAATTACTCTCCCAATACTACCCCTCAAAACTACACAAACGAAAGATTAGCCAGCGTGTGTTATTCGCAGGAGACACAACGTTTTCTTTGCAGGCATAAATCAGCTGACGAATTCCCCATCAACCTGGAATAGAATAACTACCATGTTATAATATGGTATCTATGGGACGTTAATAAAAATAGAGAGCCCATGAACACAGGGGATAAAAGAAAAATAGTTTACACCCTTGGACCCAAGATGAAAATTAATTAACACCTCTTACCCCAGAGCACACCCCCCTCCCCTTCCCAACCAACTAAATTATACCTGTACCTGCATGAACATGAATCACAGTGATATATTATCTATCAATGACAATATTGAAGATATGTTTTTTCCCTCCTTGGGGTGATGTTAAACATCAATCTTAGTGGGGGAGAGTATCTGGTGAGTCATACCACCCAAGCTGCTTACAGTGACATTCTAAGGGTTTTACTAATTCAAATGAAATGATGTTCCAATTTCAGGTAGGGCTTCCAAAAGCAGGGAGGGGTATAATATACCGGCCACTATGGCCTACGTGGTCTATAAAATCCCATTCTGAATAGAATCTCGGCCAGTTTATAGCCTTGACGAAGCGGTGACAATTAATACACATCTGCAACAAATTGCGAGGAAGGAACAGAACCTGAAAATCAACATTCATCATATTTGTACGTCTTTTCCCCTTATTTTGTTGTTTAATATTTATCCCTCTCCCTCTGTCCACACCTGCCTGCCCCATCCCTGCATTTACCCCTTACTCTCTGGCAAACCACTCCCACCCAATTGATTTCTGGGGAAATTTACTTGTACCTCCCTATCTTTCTCATCTTTTGGTCTCCCCCTCTATGATTCTGGCCAAGTCCTGCCTACTAAGCCAATGGTTGATGAGAACAGTCCCTTGCAATTACCCCCTGTTCTACCAATCTACAATTGTAGAACGGGCCAACAGTTTAAGGCGTATATAGGTTCTCCGCCAGAAAGTAACATCACCTCGTAGAAATCTCCTCTCCAAGAGTAATAAAACATCGCTTGATGACCGGTGCCCCCAATTATCCCCTGCTGCATTCTTTGACTGAATTTCCGAGTAACCCGGTGAGAAGCGCTTCTCCTCTCTTTAAAGGAGCATTCTGCTTTCATATGTCCACTAGCTGTTTGAGTTTTTCTACGAATGTGCTTCGTTTGTAAGCAACAAAAATTTGAAAACTGATGCAACTCTAAGCGGGTTTCCAAAGGACGTTGTTCCTGGCCACCTTAGAAGATCAAATCAAGTTTAAGACCAAAAACTAACCATGGGGCAGTAAAAATTTGAAAACGATTCCAACGGTTGACCATTCCTTAATATTCTAACATATCGGAGGGCAATATTGTTTAAACCTTAAATGCAAATGCATGGTTTATATAAATCCCTTCCCTTTTCATTTCTTTGTATTAAAAGCAACAGGCTCCACCATCGAAGGTTTAAAAAAATATCAGCCTGTCACTAATTGCTTATCACTTAAAGCAACCAAGCACTCCGATGAGCAGACATGCTCCGGCGGCTGTGATTACCATCTAATGACCACGGAAGACACAGGCTGGGGCCGTCTGACTTGCAAAAAATTCCCGCCCGATCGCACGTGTCGCTATGCCGGAGCTATGAAAGTCCCGAAGGCTACGTGGACGAAGAGGTTTACGACGGCACTCTTTGCACACTTTGGATACCTGGGCACAGTTAAGGGGCAGATAAATGACAGCCAAAACTATCAGCCCGCCCCTTGTGTGACGCTTAAAAGCGACCGAGCGGTCCGTAGTCAGGCCGCAGATTTGTTCTGCACTTGTTCTGTTCCCTTTGTAATTTAAAACGAAAAGATTTATGTGCAACTAAATACAGGAAGTAAAAACAGGACGCAAATATAGTGTTAGAGGGAGGGGGGAAAGGAAGAAGGAAATCCTGAGGTGGCACCATCGCTGCTAGGCAGTTCCAGAGACGGGATCGGTCAGTGGTTGGTATCAGCAGGTACCTTGCACCACCCCTTCTTGCTGGGGTTTCACCCCCTAGTATAACCACATGATTGGTTGTCACATGAGCATATTTGTGGTTATGCCAGACTATATAAGAATAAACAAATCATATGTGTGTGTGAAATATTTGTTGTATTTGCCCTTCACAAATGACCCTAATAAGGAATTTTTATCCCTTAATTCATTTAATATTTGCTTGTTGTGGTCTTCCTAGACAACTGTGGTTATGGCTTCTATAATAAGGGGAGTTAAGTTAGTATTTAATAAGGATGGTATAATCATGTATGTGCAATAATTTACTTCATTGTGAATGCAGGTCAAAGAGATATTCCTGTTGAAAGGGTTTTCAACCCTCCATCAACCAATTTATGTTGAACAAATGAACCTCAGTCACTGCCCATCAAAATAAAAATGATGATAATGGGGTGGGGGGAGGGAAGGAGTAACCATTTAATTCTGGAATGCCATAGTTATGGAAAATAATATAATTATCTCCTTTTATTTATACACTATAGAGAGTAATCAGGAATATAATGAAGAGAAGAAGATGCCAATATATCTTTAAGGACACAAGATAATGTGATATTTTAATACATTTAAATTTCAGTGGTTGCAGCAAATGTGGAAACAAATAAAAGTATTATTGTCGGCAGGAAGGCATAGTAATGATGCCCTCTTTCAGTTATCATCGACACCATCATCACTGAATCATGCACGGAGATATGGAAGATAAGAGGGGGATGTAAAATATGTTTTGTGTTACCTCTACATGCACCCCCCCACCCCAAAAGGTTTGCAGGAGATCTTACCCCATTGCCCCTACCTTCTGGTAGACACTCCCTCCCCCTAAAAGTGCATGATGTTTTAGCATCACCCCAAGGAGGGAGAAAATATGTCCATAGTTACTCATAATCATCCATCATGCAGCATAAAAGTAAACCCCGAGTTCTGAAGACAGAATTCCTTGAAAAACCTATTCCTCTATGCATCTGAGAAAGATCTGAGAAAGAAATGCCCGTTCTACATGCAAGGAAACCGCAGAAAATGAGTCACGGTGACCCTGCTGAAACCGCGACTTTCAATCGAGGACAAATTCTGCAATGATAACAATAAAATCAACTTTTTGATAACCTTTGAATATTCATACATGACATCCAAAATTGTTATTAGTATACCTAACAAAAAGTCATGTATTCCAACATTTAAAACAATAGGTCATGGTATTGCAACCATCTTAAAAACAAAAGTCATGCATTACAACCATCTTAAAAACAAAAAGGTATGTATTACAACCAACTTAAAAACAAAAGGTCAAGTCTTACCACCATCTTAAAAACAAAAGGTCATATATTACCACCATCTTAAAAACAAAAGGCCATGCATTACAACCATCTTAACAACAAAAGGTCAGGTCTTACCACCATCTTAAAAAACAAAAAGGTCATGTATTGCAAAAGCCAACATGCCATTTCGCAGGAATATAATATATCTAACTCTTGAATTTATTGACAAGATTTATAGCTAGTGAGTGAGTTAAAATGGTTGAAGGAGACACCTACTCAAAATGTCACATTAATCAATCAATTTCATAATAGCTGGATGAGAATTTGATAAGCAATTGGTATAAAGAAAATAATTATTTAGTCCTGTGGCCAGCTACAGTGTAAATTAAGTGATGGTTACAATTTGTCTTTGAGATGGCTGTTATACATTGAAGGAATGTTTTCCTTGGCAATCATCACCATAGTCACCATTGTTTTAATTTATTTTCAGCCTGAGAAATCACAGAGAGAGAGAGAGAGATGGGAATGTCAACAGCTGAATGTAAATAAACACGCTTGTCATTCAAAACAAGAAATCACAAACATTAATCTTCAGAGCCCCCCCCCCTCTCTATTCAAATAGAAAGTAGACTGAATTTTGTACACACACGAACCATCCGGCTAAACCAAAATATTTACGCAGATCTATATGGTAAAACGAATTGATTAATGGTTGCTGATATGTACAGTGACATATAAGCTATAAACACAATAAACATCCATTAAAGACCAAACATCCGCTGACGTAGTTTAGACTGCATTACATCCGACTGTCGTAATTGCTTGGCTAATGTGCGACATTAGTTAAACTCGGAATCATGAATGTTAAAAATGTTACGAGGGATGTGAACGAACACTGAGAAGGGATTCTAATGGACGAACTGTACTGTATTATTCTCTTAAAAAAAAAAAAATGTTAATGCTGATGAATGAATCATACCCATCAGCATTATCACGAGTCTTGCTTGCTATTGATTACCACAGATTTTTTACTGCTCTATGCCAGGAAGTAACATGGTATGTGTGTGTAGTCGCCACAATACGCTAAAAAGTACAGAAATGGTCACCGATGTCGTATACAAAAGAATCACTGTCACTGAGCATCGAGTTATTATAACTGTTGCATATCATTTTTAATTATAGTGAATACTCCACGTACTGTGGGTAAGACTAGCTGCAACCACCAACTGGCGTAAACCCCGGGCAAACGCAAATAGAGGGTACGTGTCACATCTGAGATTGCAGCCTGAAATGTGCAGCTGGAAGATTCATGAATGCTTGGGTCTCCTACCCAGCATAAAAAAAAACCCAAAACTTTTACCTGGTTTGGTTATTATACAAGCTACATAAGTTACCCCATAAAACATAGACCTATGCTTTATACCACTTGGAATTAACCACTTCAGATCGGCCATCTCACGATCAGACGAAGGGACGACGCCAGTACCCAAGGACCCGACTTGATCGCGAGACGGCAGATCCGACATGAATTCCAAGCGAGTCAGCAAATGTATATGAGGTAAGGGATTACGTGCCATTATTGATGATTAGCAAAGATAGCCCCCCCCACACAAGAAAATATTGACCGTATGTGGGGTGGTAAGTGGGCGTTACATGTCAAGAATTGATATTTCAAGATCAAATTTAATAGGTAAACGGTGCCTGTTGCACTTATTTTAGAGTAGCATTGCATTGTAGAAGTTTAGTAAGTTAAAATATAAGTTAATCTCAATATAAGATTCATTCATTGCTTACATTGCTTTATTATCGCTTATTTCTGTTTGATATAATACCTCTTTAACACATGGGGGGGGGAGACATTTCAGAAATTTTAAATTAATAAGATTAATTTTGAAATTCAAATAGCAGTCCCAGTTTGAGTATTAGACATATCCAGCCATCTTCAAGGGTAAACACAGTTTTGTTTCGACGTACTGTTTTATAAGCTCTACTTTTTTGAAGCCAAAGATCCAACGATCGAACTTGACAAATGCGAAGGGGCCACGCTACACCTGCAAGCAGCCCTCGCTTGCCGGCTGCCCGTCCGTAAACGTCGTCGTAAGACGGGAAATCCGAGAGTCAGTTCCAAAGTCAGAGAGGGAGGGCGCATGTAGGTGTGCGCATGTAGGTGTGTGCTTGTAGGTATGCGCATGTAGGTATGCGCATGTAGGTATG
>JAODAG010377319.1:2417-16380 GCA_027574785.1 Orphnurgus asper | reverse complement strand
TGTATATATACTTTCACACATGATCAATTAACCAGATGTATGATATATACTTTCACACATGATCAATACACCAGATGTATATATACTTTCACACATGATCAATAAACCAGATGTATATATACTTTCACACATGATCAATTAACCAGATGTATGATATATACTTTCACACATGATCAATACACCAGATGAATATATTTTCATACATGATCAATAAACCAGATGTATATATACTTTCACACATGATCAATAAACCAGATGTATATATACAACATGCCCCCCTTCTCGGTCATTTGGCTAAGATCATGTGTAGTATCTGTGGTGTTAAGGACGTCCCGCACTGGTTAATGGTGGGATTATGTAAAACCGAGCCATGAACTCCACATACGTGGCACTACACTCGCCCAATGATCTCTACATCTTAACAGTCCGATCGAAATATAACGGGGGCTGGCCTTTCCATACATGCTGCCATTTTTGGGGTTTACAAGCCCAAGTTCTAAACTTTTTAAACAGTAATTGGTAGCTGATGCCCATGAAATTTTGATACAGTTCACACAATTAATTTGATGTTACATGAAGTAATATATCAATCTCCTCACAAATCCAAAGTTTCAACGATTTCCATTAAGCATTCACAGCATAACCGCGATTTTTGGCGATCAACATTCACAGACGTTTGCAGAATGTACCCGCACCCGTGAATTAACAAGCGACTCTGTTCTTTCTTGGGTAGATTTTCGTAGACCATCCGGTCTCCCCAACCGGTTGTCATGCAGATATGTAAATACGCGCTGCCCGATGGCACAGAAAACGTGGCGAAAGGTTGGGAAGGGAGGTTATTACCATGTGGGGAGGGCCTATACAACTAATACATAAAGCATCAGTATATGACCGTGAAATGTCAATCAAAGCCCACAAGGCACGAGGCCCAGGGACCCTGTCAGATTTGTGGCAATTTTGTCAAGAATTTGAGATGACAGAGGACTACAGGGGTGGGCTGCAGCAGAGTACCACACCTTTTTGAAAAGTAGTGGGCCAAGCTGCCCCTGGCCCAACCGGTTTCGGTACAAAACATACATTCTATTAACTTGGAAGGCCACCTGTGTATAGATAGGACTTGTGCTCCATTTGACATGTTAGGACCCACCTAGCTCTCTCCCCCCTCCCCATGGTATATGTCCATTTCATGGCACAAAACAATGGGACTAAATGGGACAATTTGGTCAGTCCAAAAAATATATTAAGGCAATGACAGTTGGAACCCCACGTTAGGATACATCCACACCCACAAACAGTCGTATTAAACCATTTCATCGGGTAGAAGAAGTATTTATAATTAAAGGCGGCAATCTGTGTTTTTGCCTTAAATGGGAAATACGCTTTTTGGAGGATACTGTTTCGAGCATAAAGTACTTTTGTTCAGAAAAAACTCTGACCATCTCGCAAGTTTCGGGGAAAATAATATAACGTACGATAAAGAGGTAACTTGGAACTGCTATTTTCAAGATTAGACTTCTTAATCCCAAATGTCTGCAGCTGATTTTACCAAATTTGGAGAACTTTGTAAAAAAAGCAAGCTGCCCAGTTGAAATGAATTCTCGGCATTTCTATGAATACTCCAATGTTAGGACAGCGAGATCGGTTTTTCGAAAAGTAGATCATATTACGATGAATGACGGACATGGGTAGATAGATACAAATTCATAAGCAAATGAAAAACCGGTGAGAATTGGCAAGAAAATCATAGTGATATATCGCAGCATGTAAAATAAGAACTTTATGCTCCTAACGAAACAAATGCTGGTGAGTACACTAAATGAACGGAAAAATATTTAGAAAACGCAAAATTTGAACGAAAATGTTTCAGTGGTTCTGATGACCAAGACTTGCAGTGATTCGGCTATTAAATCTTATGAAGACGATTTGTGCAGCTTTTCTTAATGATATATAAACATATGAAAGATAATCACGTTTACATAATCTGGGGAACAGAATTGTAACACACAAAAAGAATTCAGCCGCACTCACTGATGAATATTAATGAGATTAAAGTTTACAGTGATATGAAAATGTACCTAATATAATAGCATAATAAATAACACAAACAAGATTTTAACACTTAGGAATCGCATGTTAAGCCCCACCCGCTCATTAATATTCATGATTTGAACATCAGCTCATCATGGTGCATCTTCACGTCTACACCATTTTTAAGATTTTCTACAAGCAACCTTTTAGCGACTTAATGATATAAGCCTGGCCAACTCATGAATTTTAACGAGATGAAACTTTATCGTGAGGGTGGGAACGTACCTAACATTTTACTGACACCACGTACCGAGTAGGAATACTGATGACATATACGATTGTGCATGAAGCCGGTACTATTAAAGAATGTTACATCAAGCCCCCACCCACTCATTGACATCCATGCTAGGAGCACCAAAATAAAGAGGGCACCATCTACCGGTCTGGCCAGACATTGATCTCCAATGTTGTTGAGATCCAACGAGTCGTTGTTGAGATTTCATGATTACAAGCAAGCAGTCACACCCACACAATTCCAACAATTTGAATCCGTCATGGAACGAAACCATGTCTCACCGAGGTGCTGGTGTTCGCATAGGAAAGTACCATCGTTCTGCTTACCATCATCAAGAGCAAGCTTGCATGGCGCCTCTACCCCTTCTGGCAGGCAAACCTCATCCTACGGCTTGTTTGAAAGCTGGCATCGCCTCAGATACCTCCAGCACACCTTCACGTCAGCCCTTCCGCTGCATCCGGAACCTCCGAACGAGGAAGCACCTTCCTCATGGGCGTCCTCCGTGTTCCTCTCCGCGTAGGCTGGACGAGAGCCCTCGCTTTGGTCTGCCTTTTGCGCCCGGCGGATCCCCGACGCTGCCCGGCTCCTCTTCCCCGTTCCGCCGGCCCTTCTTTGGTCTTCCCCTCGGGCCCCGTCTCCTGGTCTCCCGGGGTGTCTCCTCCGCCTTCTCCGTCGCTTATACTTTCCTCTGCTCCCGATGCGGCGGCCGCGGCGACGACGCGACCGGACGACGTTCCGTCTCCTCCCGTGCCCGCCCTCTTCCGTTTACTCTGCCTCTTGTTGTTCTGCCGTCCGTCCTTCTTGCTCTGCTTGTTGACGGAGGTGAAGGTCACCTTTGGCCGGTACGGCTTCAGCAACGATAGGAAGGCCGGCCACAGGAAGATGCACATGAACCTCTCCTGGAACAGAGCGTAGAGAGGATGCTCGCGGACGCCGAGAAGGAAGTCTCTCCTGGAGAGCGTCTCCTCGCTGGGGTCCGCCCGCAGGTAACGGGCATACTTGGGATCCCTGGCGTCCACGTTGTCCATCAGATTCTCCAACTGGGGCTCGGTCACGCGAAAGTCTTTCGCCGAATCTTCCATGCTGAACTTCTTGATCAGTAGATGTTTGAAGGAGAACAGAGTGGACAAGTTTGGAGGAAGGAGAGGAACCTTCCTGGCGACGTCGGCATCCCCGAGGATGCTTGCTGCAAACTCTCGCAATTTTTTCAGGTCCACCGTGTAGTTGTCGTCCTCCATTAACTCCGGCAGGAAGGGATGCTTTGGCTTAATATTTGCCTCTTTCTTCGTTTTTCGGATGAGTTCGCTAACTTTTGGAGGTCTCGGCGGAAGGCTGATATTTGGCGTCTTGTGGACTTGTCCTTCGGCTTCATCAGGACGGAGATGTTCCAGATGGCTCTTACTGATCGCAGGAGCCAAGATTGGGTTGTCCCCACCTGCGGTAGGCAAGAACGACGGTGCGACCGTGGTACTTTTCGCAGGGGGAAGGAAGAGACGGGAATCTGTCGCTACCCCATCGGCGCTCGGACCTGGCGACACAGGAGTCACGCTTGGCAACACCACGGTACCACCAACTTGTTGCACGGTCATGTTTGAAGGTTGAACCAAATTTTGAATCACCAGATTTCCCGGAGGTTGACGCGCTACTGGTTGGTTGGATACAAATGCCATGTTAGGCGGCAGAATCGACTGCAACGTTGGATTCAGTAATTGCTGTCCGAGGAGGCTTGGTCCGAGGGAGGGACGAGGGAGGACCAGTAACGACGGTTGGACATTGGCAGGGTTAGATAGCTGTATGACATTGTTCACGGCGCTGGCACCGAGTACCTGAGGCACCGTCGAGCAGAGCGAGGTAACATTGGAGATGGCATTATCGTTCAGAGGTTGCTGCATGGCTTGGTTGTTGTTCGAGGAAGCACTTTGGGGGGCTGCAGTGGCGCTAGCAGTTTGTTGGTTAGTAGCACTCATTGAGGGGAAGGCAGTGCCGGTGGAATGACCTATTCGTTGGCACAAATTCTTGGGTGGCTGCACAACGCTCTGGAGGAAGGAGCCGTTTGCCGACGGTGCGGTTAAGACCGACGGTCCAGCCACTCTCGGAACTGCTATGCCACTCACCAGCGGTTGCACGACGACGTTGTTCAAATTTCGCGTCGCGTTAGGAACCGTCGGAGGAACAGAAACGACATCGGGGAAACGGTTCGAGACAGACGGAGCGCAACTTCTCGCTAAAAACCCCAGGATGACCCCATCGGCACCGATCAAAACTTGAGTGTCGGGGGAGAGGCCGGCGAGGTCTTGAGGGGATACTCGTCGCACGGCCGTCAAACCTCCAGCGGAGGGGACCGGCCTGTTCTCAATGGGCAGGTGCTGGGTGACGACCGCACGCTGGGGAGCAATCTGGACATTGCTTGGTCGGCGAACCGGCGTGTTTCCGACTTCGTCGACGGCGGTAGACACCTTCTTTGGCCTCTTGGCGCGACGGCCGTCCTCCCTACACGTCTCGTCGCTCTCATCCGACGACGATGACATCATTCTGAAACTACCGGGCTTCGGCGCTGCTTTTCGTCTCATCCTAGTGATGACGGTCGAAACCAAACCCACTTTCCCTTCCTGAGCTCGTCCTCTTTTTTTGGTCACTTTTCTTTTCTTTGATGATTCCGTCGCTTCGAGTCCATCTTCCTTACGTCTACGGGGAGGACACTTGCTAAGGTCAGTGCTGTTCTCCTCTGTTTTCTTCTCCCCATGCAATGATGCCTCCAAGGACCCTTCAGAGGCAGCCATGGTATTCCCTTCCTTGATTTGACCATTGTCCTCATCATCAGTACCACAATGGATACCATCAGAGCATGTTCCTTCATCACCTCCATCCTTCGCCACATGCAAAGATACCTCCATGGAACTTTGAGAGGCAACTTTCTCTTCTCCTTCCTTGCTTTTACCATTGTCCTCATCATCAGTACCACAATGGATACCATCAGAACATGTTGTTCCTTCATCACCTCCAACCAAAGATGCCTTCAAGGACCCTTGAGAGGCAACTTTCTCTTCTCCTTCCTTGTTATTACCATTGTCAGCATCATCAGTACCACAGGGAATACCATCAGAGCATGATGTTCCTTCATCACCTCCATCCTTCACCTCATGGAATGATACCTCCATGGGACCTTGAGAGGCAACAATCTCATTTCCTTCCTTGCTTTTACCAGTGTCCTCATCATCAGTGCCACAATGAATACCATCAGAGCATGATGTTCCTTCATCACCTCCATCCTTCACCTCATGGAATGATACCTCCATGGAACCTTGAGAGGCAACTTTCTCTTTTCCTTCCTTGCTTTTACCAGTGTCCTCATCATCAGTGCCACAATGAATACCATCAGAGCATGATGTTCCTTCATCACTTCCATCCTTCACCACATGCAAAGATACCTCCATGGGACCTTGAGAGGCAGTCTTACTCTCCCCTTCATTGCTTTTACCATTGTCCTCATCATCAGTACCACAATGAATACCATCAGAGCATGTTGTACCTTCATCACCTCCAACCAAAGATGCCTTCAAGGACCCTTGAGAGGCAACAATCTCTTCTCCTTCCTTGCTTTTACCATTGTCTGCATGATCAGTACCACATGGAATACCATCAGAGCATGTCTTTCCTTCATTAAC
Organism: Orphnurgus asper; assembly: GCA_027574785.1. NCBI lineage: Eukaryota > Metazoa > Echinodermata > Holothuroidea > Elasipodida > Deimatidae > Orphnurgus > Orphnurgus asper. Next base: position 10,392 of record JAODAG010377319.1, on the reverse strand, counting down.
TCCATCCTTCACCTCATGGAATGGTACCTCCATGGAGCCTTGAGAGGCAGCCTTGCTTTCCTTGCTTGTACTGTTGTCCTCATCATCAGTACCACAGGGCATACCATCTGAGCTAGAGTCAACCGCTACACCACCTGTTCCTTCGACCTCTTGGACTGTCAACTGGACGACAGATCTACCAGCGTTCACCGAGAGGGATGACGCCAGAGGAACACTTGGACGCTTGGAGTTGCCTTTTATTAACCTTTGACATCTCTTATGGGAAACGACGGGTCGAGACTTTGGCTTGAATATCACGCCGGAACAAATCTTTGACGGCGACGATACGACGCCCACGCCGCTGTTACCACCGGGCAGGGTAAAATTCTGGCGAGGAGCAACGGGGGCTTTTTCGGCGCTGACGGTGGCCCACTGCCGACCGAAGGGTAACGGTACGTCCACAACAACACCGCCGGTCGCTTGGATGGGACTTGGCGCAACATCTCCTACCCTCGGCCGATTAAGGTTGACGCGGACAGCAGGTAGCCGCCCACCAGGGGCGGTGGTGAGACCTCTGTCAGGGCGGGGCACCCGCAGATCCCGTTCGGTGACTGCAGGGGTGCAAGGGCCCTTTCGTTGCAGAAGAGATGCCCTTACTACTCCAGCCCCGGAGTCCCTCTCTCCACGCGCCCGTTCGCTATCAGTGGATCCATTCTTGGACAAATTTTCCGTCCCAACTTCTTCGTCCTCATTTCTCTTCTGCCTCCGTCCTTTCGGTCTCATCGTCCCGCCGGGCGACTGGTCCACGCGATTGGCTCCACTCGCTTCTGAGCACCTCGATGGATCTTTACCCCCGCATCCTCCACTGATACCAGTCCTGGCGGCCTGGTCACTACCCAAATGATTACCCACCACGAGGGCAGCTCCGGCATCCGATACAACAGTGGACGGCTGCGGCTCCGAGGGAAGGACCAGCAACAACCTCCCGTCGTCCGTTTTCATGACGTAAACGGGCTTTGACAGTTCACTGGCTATAGTTCCGTCGCCCGGCGGGCCGCGCCGCGGTGAGGGGTAGACAGCACCGCTCCTCTGGCCAGCTACGCTGGACCCTCCCGGCACCTGCACGATCACTTTCCCGGATACCAGCTCGCCGACCCCTGGCTGGGACGGATTGTCCAAGACGAGTCGGAACGGCTCGTCCCGCTCCGTCCTCCGGGCCGAAATCTTTGGGAGCCTCGGCGGGTGAACGTGGTGCTCCCTTTTGCGAGGTAGGAAAGAAATGTTGGGGAGTTTGGCGTCTCGGAAAATCACTCCCTTGCACGATAGAAAATCTATTTTGGTAGCCTGAAAGTAAAGGAAAAGAGAAATTCTCTAATTAAAGACAGCCATACATAAACAATTCCTCTGCAATAAATTGATTGATTGATCAATCAATCATTAGCAACAAATCATCTCTTTTAAATTTGTGACTTATCGTCCGAGTTGAACGTTTTGAGTACAAGTATGGCTACGAGAATATTGCTGGATGGGTAATTGAGTCAAAGGGGTCAATGGTATGTAATGGGGTACCTTCAGACAGGTTTGATATAGTTCCCCTTCCAGAATCTGTCATAGACTAGTATTGACAATGGTATCTAAGGGGTACCTTCAGACAGGTTTCATTTATGTCTCTTCCCTCTTCATAGACTAGTAGCAACAATGGTATCTAAGGGGTACCTTCAGACAGGTTTCATTTACGTCTCTTCCCTCTTCATAGACTAGTAGCAACAATGGTATCTAAGTGGTAACCTTCAGGCAGGTTTGATGTAGGTCCCTTCCAATATCCTTCATAGACTAGTACTAGTAGTGACAATGGTATCCAATATCCTTCAAAAGACTGTAACTGAAAGGGTACCTTTGAGCAGTTTCGACAAAGGTCCCTTCCATTATCCTTTGCAAACTCTTTGCTCTTTAGCTGTTTATGTCTTTTAAAAAAGTTGCCCTGTCTCAAAACCATGACAAAATACAACGCAACTATGAATGTGAAATGAAGCCTCCTCCTCCACAACTTGACTTGGACTTTATCCATTTTGACTCAGACCTGACACTCAGACCAGTCTTGGGTCTTGCGATGATGTTCTAATGTCAGCTTCAAACATTATAGCACGGGACGCAGTGGGGATATCGTGTACGGGCCTCGGTTTAAAACGGGTGCAGCAAACGGTCGTTATAATACCCCCCCCCATGCCTGACCCGTTTGAATGTCGTTAAAACTCCACCCACCAGCAAAAGAGCGGACATGGCTGTGCTCCAAGACAAGGGTCTCTTCTTGTTTAACTCTGACCTCACCGGCTGGCACCCTATAATTAAAATAAGAGACGTAAAAACAATGTTAAACGACGTGTAACGATTTTAATGATGTGTAAAGGGGGGAAAACAAATTCCTGCGCCTACTACATTTTTTTTCTTTGGGGGGGTGATCATTTTTTTGTTTGCAGATATCAATTTGCCAGACGCAGTGGCATAATTAAGTGACTTACTAATAGAGCGGGTCATCCTGCCATTATTGGTAATATGAGACTGAAGACTTGACTATCATGTAGTATCAAAGAAGCATGCATAGGCGAGAATGAACATGAGACCCATGTCAATGCATGAACATGAGACCCATGTCAGTGCATAAACATGAGATCCATGTCAGTTTGTGAACACGAGACCCATGTCAGTTCATGAAAATGAGACAATGAGACCCATGTCATTAAATGAACATGAGACCCATGTCAATAAATGAGTACACATAATGTGTGGGTAATCTGTTTAGTCGGAATCAAGAAGCATATTAGGACACTGCTCTTTGTCTTGTCATGGTGGTAAAACAAAACGATTCACTTTGTTGAAAATATTAAATGCTCGTACATTTACCTCCGACTACCATACGATCATAAAAAAACCCACGATCAGATAAGTACGGATGGCCTAAAAACAATTCAACTTGTACCCGTAACAAAGTTATCGTATAAAATCAGAACTGCCAACCTGTACAATCATAGAATTGAAACGATTAACTGCAAACAAAGGACTTATTAAAACAATCTGGCCTATATATAGTTAGTAACTTAGTTGATACATGCCGGCTGGCACAGCAGTATCTGTTGGTGCACGTAACGTTCTTATTTCCAATATTTTGGAACAGAGTAGTACACTTGATAAAACGTAAAGTTCTGTACTATGTGATTTTAGAGAAAATTTCAGAAACCAAATTTCTCTGATAATACACTTTAGGGAGGAATGATAATGATTGTAAATATTTTTAATCAAGCACTTAATATGTTTAGCTTTTAGTTTAGTAAGAAAAGGGTCAGGAAGGACAACCATCCTGATAAAAAAATACACATAAAGCCAAGGACCCCAACCACAATAACCCAGCAGACCTCAAAGACTACCACCCTGGAAATAGTGCATATCAAGAGCATTCTTAAATGCAATTGACACTATCAGACACTAGGACCATATCATGCACACTATTCCACTCATAGACACCTTAAAAAGTCAGGGAGTCTACTGAAGGAAAACGATTGATATTTGATACTTTTGCAGTAAAAACTGTTGGAAAGTGTTGCGTCCGTTGGAACGCAACCTCGGCAAGTAGGCACTGCAAGTTCCATCTCTCCCGCCACCCCCAGTGACACCAAAAAAAAAATGGAAAGACTCACTTTGCAGCGTAGCCTGGCGTGTGGTATGCCTCATGAAGAACGTGGACGGCTTCAGCGTCCTCCGGGGGAACAGCTCCTTCACGAGCTCGTTCTCCAACATCGTCTCGTCCTTGTTGAACTTCGACGGCCCCGCGTCTTCCTTGATGTACCTGTTGAGGTTCTTGTACTTGGGTAGCGGCTGGCCGGCGGCCGCCGCCGCCGAGCCGCTGCCGACCTCTCCAGGAGGCACGGCCGGGTGCCCCTCCTTGTCCACGGCCAGCCTGTAGGGCAACCCGGTCACGATGCTGATGTTGGATGTGTTGGCTTCTTCGCCTAGCTTCGCAATCTGCCAACGGGGAAAACCAAAACTAGCGTCTTACCTCCAGCCCGGAATGCAACGTCCGGGGACTCAGTTGCCCGTAAATAGCGAGTGGGCGATACCATTCGCGATTACTTTAGACTGCCGTAGATATATAGATAATCTTAGTAATACTGATAAACCTTTTTAAAAAAAGTACTCAATGATTTAAGTGAGAGTTCATTTTTTCATTACCTAAATTTGAGCTGTTTGCTGAGAATGACACTTTCTTTGAAAGCTAACTACAAAGGTCTTCTTATCCTTAAGCTTTAAAAAAAAATATGACTAGCTATATTATCGGAAACACACTTTTGCTTTTCACTTTCATACAGTGTACCAACAATAAAGTTATGGTGCATTCCATAAATTAACGATAGCATTTTCTTAATAGAGAAAAGCCGATAATATAGTTTGATACATATTTATAGACACAATTCCTTTTTAACACGACGCACTAGTATTCTTCAATGGATCTCTCTCCCTCAAAATGTTATAGATGCACCCAAATTTTCACCCATTTTAAAATTGACGATTGGACAACATTGGGGGCAACTCTCCTAGATGTTATCTTGTAACCATAGAGGGATATATATGCTTAGTCACTTTTGTCTGTTTCTTCAACTCTTGTACAATGTACTTGAGCTTTGGCCAACAACATCGGATGTGAAAATACTTGAATTGAAACTTGGAAAAGTCAATCGATACTGTTGCAGCAGCAAGTGATCGATGATACTGTTGCAGCAAGTGATCGATACTGTCGCAGTGAGTGATCGATACTTTTGCAGCAAGTGGTCAATGCTGTTGCAGGAAGCGATCGATAAAGTTGAAGCGATCGAGTGATTGATAAAGTTGCAGCAAGTGATCGATACTGCCACAGGAAGCAATCGATACTGTCGCAGCGAGTGATCGATAATTTTGCAGCGAGTGATCGATACTGTCGCAGGAAGCAATCGATACAGTTGCCATAAGTGATGGATACTGTTGCAGCAAGTGATTGTTACTGTCACAGGAAGTGATCAATACAGTTGCCATAAGTGATGGATACTGTTGCAGCAAGTGATTGTTACTGTCACAGGAAGCGATCGATACAGTTGCCGTAAGTGATGGATACTGTTGCAGCAAGTGATTGTTACTGTCGCAGGAAGCGATCAATAAAGTTGCAACGAGCAATCGATCCTGTTGCAGCAAGTGACCGTTACTGTTGCAGGAAGTGATCGATAAAGTTGCAGCAAGTGATCGACGATGCAGCAAGTGATCGAGAACTGCTGCAGCAAGTGATTGATACTGTTGCAGGAAGCGATCGATACTGACGCAGCGATCGATCGATACTGTAGCTGCAGTTGCACACAACCTTTACCGTTCACATCATTTTTTTTCCAAACCTTTCCTTTGGCATGCTCAATGATGATGTCCAAGAATTCTGTGACGTTCAACTTGTCCAGGAAGTCCGAATACGTGCCCCAGTGACGAAGGCCCACAAGAGCCGTCTGACATCCTCCCACCATACTCGTCATCTCTTCTTCCAGTACCTTCTGCTTCTCATCCCGTTTCCTCTTATGAAACCGTTTCCTCTCAGCGTCTACAAAGGCTTGGGCCTACAATAGGAGATGAAACAGCTGGCCTTGACATAATTTTTAAAAACAAGGCGCCAAAAAAATCTACTCGCCAATTTCTTAAGCCTATTAATATTATTGCCTATGTTTATGCATTGGCAACAACAGACAAGTGTATCTGTTGTACCCACACATTCCTAACTGTTACTGCTAGCAGTACAAGCATATAGGTGTATGATATATGATGAATGGATATGTAATATAACGATGAATGATAATTTATACATGATGATATCTGACGTACGATATGTGATGTACGATATATGGTGTCTGATACATGCATGATGTATGGATACGTAACACACGATGTATGATAATTGATGATTTCTGATATGCGCTGTATGATATGTGATGTATGATATATGGTGTATGATACATTATGTATGGATACGTAACATACAATGTATGATAATTGATACACGATAATATCTGATTTTCAAGGTTAAGCACCTCTCAGAAAATTCAAACCAACGTATTAAAAAATTCCCATTTTATAGCTAAGGATATATATCCCATTTCATAGCTAAGGATTATATACATTGTTTTCCTTCCAATTTCTACTTTCAAATTGTTTAAAAAGATGGCTAGAAATATTCTGACCAGAAGCATTTAATAACTTAAATTACAGGTCTAATTCTACCACCACTACGCAACCTAAAGCGTACGTGAGGCAGTTCGTTCAAGCGCAGCACCGGCGAGTTTAGGGTGAAGCGGCGAAGCAGACAAACACGATTACAATCTGGGGAGCGAGAGTTCTTATAGCCCACGAACACGCGACACCGTTCGGCAAATAAACAAAACAGCAGCTGGTTCTTACCAGGTATCTGAACCTCCACATGAACATGTTACTGTTCCTGCCCGGGGCCATGCTTGGGCTCTCGTGGACCGTATCCGCTATTTTGGTCCACCGGCCTGTACGACGAAGATGAAACCAAAAATAAACGTCGCGTCACAGAGACGTTTGCGGGAAAGTTATAACTAGATAATAGTTCCCTAGGGCATGTGAAAATGTCTAATCAGCCATGGAACAACCATAGACCTATAAAATATAAAAAAATACAGAACCATGATTCTGCATACGTTCTTTATTTATTAAAGCAAAATTGCGTTCCAAGCTTGAACTGGAAGGGAATTTCTAGGGGCCAAACTTTGTCTGTTGTCTTTCTACGCCAGGCAGGATTTCGACTTAATATACTATATCTCGAGGCTACGACGAGACCCTATTATTGAACATGGATGGCTACACTGCTTAGACACCTCCTTATGAATCCAGGGTATCGAAGCTGTACCTAGCTTGTACCTGCTGAGATAAGACAGCTTACCGTCAGAGACTACAATACTACGACTACAGAGAAAACACCAGAAGGTGACACGTTTTACCTCCTATAGGTAATTTGAACCCGGCCAACCATTCACAATCTGTTCATCATCACGACCGATTGAACTACCTGTGGGTATGACACCAGGGAGCCGATGTAAGTTATAGACATATCTATAGCTGACATATTTTCTTTGTAACACAGCAAATTACTATTCTTCATTGGCACACTCTCCCTTAAAGTGTCACAAGCTAGTTTTACTTTATCTAGGGTGTAGGCTAGTATTATACATGTTCATACACTACATTTACTATATTATGCTTCATGTAAGACCACCTAAAATATAGGATACATGAGTATGTATAAGTTTATGGTGTAGGCTAGTACCTGCATACACTTGTACATACACAACATTTGAGGTGATCTTACATGAAGTCCATGCCCTCTCTAACAGCTACCAACAGGGGCCTATACTGCCGCTACTAACCTATCCCACATTTCCTGACAGCCTCTAACAAAATGACGTCCTCCAGTGCGCTAAACCGTCCTTTTCTAATCTCGGGGTTAATGCTGTTTTTCCATCTGAAAAGAAATCGTTAACAATTTAGCATCGCGAGGGAAAGAGTTGCAGAGATGAATGAAGTGGGGAGAGATTGGTTTCGGAGATGGAAGTATACGGAAGAGAAGATGGGTATGGAGAAATGAAAATTTGACCCAACGGGAGGTAAGCGACAGATACACAGGAAGTCCAGGAAGTAGTGTGACTAACTTTCTCATAAGGAACGTCACCCGGTTCTACACCGTCTCTTTTTAAGTACTCATATGAATGTTACCTGGTTTCTACATTGTCCCTTTGTAATCACTTTTTTACTCTTTGTAAGTAATCATAGGAATCTTACCTGGTTCTACATCACCTCTTTGTAAGCACTCATAGGAATCTTACCTGGTTCTACATCAACTCTTTGTAAGCACTCATAGGAATCTTACCTGGTTCTACATCAACTCTTTGTAAGCACTCATAGGAATCTTACCTGG
>JAODAG010377097.1:0-18873 GCA_027574785.1 Orphnurgus asper | reverse complement strand
AAACCCTCTTGGTAACAATTAAATTCAACCACCTCCTTGCTTCATCTTGAATCGCTGAAGATTTAAACTGAAACACAGCTCAACAAATTAAATATGGCATCATTATTTTTTCTCTTGTTATAATACAATCATGACATACGGTAGCCTACGTCGCAATTAGAAATTACGTTACACTGTTTTCAATTGTGTTCTTTGACAACTTTGTCCCATTTGAAATGAATATAGTATGCAGAAGCATCGCTCTTCCCTGTATGGACTAAGTTGATGATAAGTAAATCGAAGGAACCTTAACAAACCGTGCGCGGTGCGATATTCGTGGCAGGTATATAGGCCTATATAGAACAAACTTCATATATTTAAGTTATATGTAAATAGGTAGCAAAGATTATACAACCGTCGTATCCACAATCTCTGACAAGTTAAATTCTTCAGAGAAGGTGCTACGTATATTAGTTGATTTTCCAGCGGTGGTGGAGTGCGGATTGTTCCCCTGCGGATTGTAAGATTCCATTTTGGATAACAAGTGATGTTGGTCTGTATATAAATGTTCAGGACTTCTCAAATTAATTTTTTGTCTAATTGTGCAACATGATGATTTTAATTATTTATGTAGAGGGGCCAGTGTCTTCGCCATAGTTGATTATGTAAAGTCTGACGAAATCATTGCAGCAATTTTTGGCTGATAAAAGAAGTCAAACAATACGTAACCTTTGGAATTTCTCACGTATGGATTCTCCGATGAAGTTTACGCTCTAAATGGAAGCTTTACGTTAAATTGTAATGAACGGAATGAACATTTCACGAACATCTCCTGAGATTTCTGCGTGCGTAGGAAAGGAGATACAGAGTAACAAACATAGTGTAGTATAACTAGAAACGAACATTAGTGCTTATCCAAATTTCGGATTACCGTTTCGGAGGCGGCGAAACAAACAGAGAAATGATTCTAATAAAAATTAACATGAATCACAACGAATCGATTTTTCTTCAATTTAACGTGCACGTATTCAACCAACTGACAGATTATGATGCCAATGCAATGGAGTGACAGTAGGCTTACGTTTTACTAGCTTTCTGCAGCCTTCAATCAGTTGCTCCCGCTACTGAAGACAAGCTTAATGTTAACGTTTCCTATATCGTTGAAATTAATTACAATCGAGTTTCAGCGAAGAAGTTCGTCCGCACCCCGCTCATTTTTTCTTTACAGAACTCTCGAACACGTTCCATTTCTCGTAGATTGCGCGGGTTTTTTTTAAAATCTTGACAACCTCAGAGCATCGAAGGTTGCTCATTTGATTTCAATTCGCAATTGAGTATGCGGTCTGAGTTCAATTACTTCCCACGCTCCTGGCGTCTTCTCCGTAAACCACGTTGCCATTTGCGAAAAGTAGCCAAGACTCCGGGATTGGCGTAAAGTTGAAACTGTATCTCTTCCCCGATTGGTCACGGTACAACATGTTTATTCATTACAGCAGCGACACCCTTGAAAATGAATGGATATTGGCAAATTATACCGTACTGTTCAGCTGCACTCGCGGTAAACGCGCAAGATCCGAAGTTACCTACCGTACCTCCAGAGTACTGCACTGCAGACGACACAAGTGATCAAGAAATTTGTGACACAACGTGGATCCTTAGTTCGAACGAATGTAGCCCATAAACATATATATAATAATGAAGCTGCCACATAACGATCTAGAATCAACAGTACTCGTAACTTTTATGATCTGCTTATCAACCAGAGTAGCAGAAACAAAGGTAAGTGGCAATCCTTAACTTATCTAAAATTACCCTCCTTAACTTACTAAAATCAGGCTTTAGTAAGTTAAAATTGTTAAGCCAGAGTTAACGTGCCCGCGTCAGCGAGCGCTTTCCCTACAACGTAAAAGTACAGCAATGAAATCACATGCATGGGTAGGCTACGCCTTCGATAGGGCTTCGGCTAAGCCCCTCTGTGAGACATAACGCGGTTCATTGTAATGTAAAGTACTTGTCTCTGTCATAAGTCCTTTCATTGTCGGTAGAACCACCGTACATATTCAGAAAGTAATTTGTAATTCGCAATAACAAGCCTATACTGTATCACTTTTCATATGTAATATTAATAATAACAACTCAGAAACAATATGTAGGACTAGCCTATTTTTGAACTAGTAGACTAGTTCCGTTGTTTGTATTATTTAACTTTATTATTTTCATAGTTGTAACAGAATACACCTTTTTATTACATAAAATACACCTTTTTATTTATGGCCATCACCCAGTAAATAATGTTTGACATTCTCAACTCGTATACCGTGTCAGGTTTCATCCTCCTCGGTCAGCCCACGCCCCCTGGGCTCCCACTTCGCGGCCATCACCCAGAAAATAATGTTTAAAAATTCTCAACTCGTATACCGTGTCAGGTTTCATCTTCCACGGTCCGCCTGCGCCCCTTGGGCTCCCACTTCGCGGCCATCACCCAGTAAATAATCTAGTCAGCACTGAACATTGGTGAGGTACATTACTTCCACGAACCCCCAAAACCTAAGGGAATAATATAATTTATAGACAAAGGTCCATTTGTACAATCATTTTGTTTTGGTCATAGCAAAGTAAAAAACTAGCTGATGCAAGAAAGAACTTTTGATCTAAATCAAACGACGGCAACATATGCCACGACTTCAAAGCCACGTAGACCCAGTCCTAGTTCGATCGGCCCAAAAGATCACGGTATAATGCTCATGGCTGTGTTGGAGAACAACTGACCCACTTCCCCGACCCCAGTCGGACTGCTAAGGCCAAAGGGTCATTGGGCGCATCTGTAGTGTTTGCGGACACTGCCCACCATTAACTAGTTCGGCCCTCCGTAACAGATATACTACCCATCATCTTAGCGAAAAAAGGCCGAGAATCGAGGTGTGAACCCTTGGTTGCTATCGAATTATTTCCCTTACAATTATAACATTGACCGAAATTTGAAAGAGAAATGAAGCGTCACTACGTCGTCACAGCAAATAGTGGCGGGGTTGCACTGCACAGGCCATGCATGTCCCCCGCCAAGGAGATGTGAGCTGAGCTCGTATCGACACGGTACTTTTCAACGTTTTTTGTTGTTGTTTCATATGTCACGTTAGGACGGATATTGAGAGGATACGGCAAAATGCTCATCGAAAAGATGAAATAAAAAAATTAGGTAATTAGTGCGTACCATATAATTTATGAAGATCAGCAATCTTGTTTAGAATAAAATAGTTATATGCTATAAATTTCCATTTTCCTATAATGATCAATGGAATCTACACGATACTGAACAGGATATATGCATGGTAGCAAACCATTTGAATTTTTCCAGACCATTCCTTTGAATTGTAAATGTCCATTTCAGTACATCATACGTCCTATGAGGGGTAGATAATTAACTACCACTCAAAACACTTTCTTAATTGCTCCATAAACAAACATGAGCAGGCTGCCGCAAGTACAGGTGTCCATGTGAACAGTATTTAACTACTAGTACTACGCACTTTTTGTTTCGATATTTTGTCAAGACCTGCCACCCGACTGAGATGAATTCTTTACAACTACCTGGTGACATTGCAGGCTTTGGCTACATTTTTATGGATTTAGTATAGGAGGGGTAGTATGAACATTTGTTTTTATCTCATGAAGGTCAAGGATATAAAATATAAAGATCAAATGTACCTATCCTACCGGTGACCTCGGCAAAACATGAAATATCTCACATATCTCACATATTTGATTAGCACCATTGTGCTGTTGGGACCTTCAAAACTCCACCTGCTTGATTATATGGTATAAGAGAAGCTGAAAACATACCTCATAATTCGGCAGAAAGCTCGAAACAATTCGCCAAACATTCTCTATCAATTACAGAATAAACTTTTTGACTCGAATTTAAGTTTTACTTGCATAAGCTATCGGAAACCTTTCCCTAGCAATTGCAAAATATCACCGAACCCGAAGACGCATCTGTTCTTAAAAAGAATGTTTGAAAAGCTACATTTGTGTCATCATTCCACACGATAATATTGGGTTGTCCTTTCTTAATACAGTATGTTAACGGAGCTGCTACTGTAACAAACTTTACGGGATAAATTTACGGTAATACAAATCCCAAGAAAGATCTCATTTGGGTTTTTGTCTTGGCTTGCTCTGCATGCCGTTAATATTACCTCAACTTTAATCGGTCTTGGTTTCACCACTCCTTTACCGACAAGGTGACCTACAAAATTAATTTCCTTAAACCCAATAAAACATTTTTTGGTAGTGCCGTAAGCCATGCTTTACGTAATCTTTGGAACATTTCCTTAATTAAAGAAAGATGTTTCTCCCATGAATTAGTGTGAATTAGAATGTCGTCAATATAATTGTGTACGCGTTCCAAACCAGCTACGCAATATCCGGCTTAACGTTGCGGCTGCATTTACTAAACCATTACACATGGCATGATATGGGGTTTCTACAAATTGATAAGTATAGTATTTACCCTGTTCAGCACTTCTTTTGGAAAGCCTAATCTAGAATATAAATTATGTCTAAAAGCCTTGCAGCTACAGTTTCACTGTCAATCGACTTTAATGGAATATTCACTAATGGTACCTTAGTGATTTTGCCTTCTGGAATTGTCCGTTGACACATGTCACACGATTGACAGTACCTAGTGACATCCTTGTTTACCCCAGGCCAGGTCCAAGGTTTTCTTTGTTCTATTTATGTTATGACTGGTGCTGCACATTCTTCAACATCACCTTCCTTAACATTATATACCTCAATATCCCAATTTTGATCAGGATCGTTAGGCTCTCTCACGCCTTTGATATTTCCCACAATTAAATCGCAAACCAGGCTGGTGTACGCATACATACTGTATTTACATTCCCTTTGAAAAATGTTGTATTAATTGAATATTCAACCAGTGCGTTGCCTTGAGCAAAGCTCCAAGTTTATTACCCAATCGTCATACTTACTCCACCCCTGAGACTCTTCAAACCTATGCAAATAAGCATCAATATCATCCTTATCTTCATTAAAAGAAGGCAACTTTGGGGATTTACTTCTATTATTACCATCAGCAATACTTCCCAATGAAGATTCTTGCTTTTTCTAACTTTATATGCAAGCTAAGAGTTTTATTACGTGCTTATTCTATACCCAGTCGATCTTCCTTTAAACCCAATTGATCTTCTGGTCGTTGGCTCACTTTTCACCGTGGGGTACCGACGCCTCCTCGGATTCTCCGGCTCTTTTTACGGGTAAGGGAGACATAGCGCGCGATCCTGGGCCACAAAAAACCACTGTACCTCTGAGGGCCATTAATCCCGACATCTTCCTCGGAGCCTAGCGCGCGAATTACACGACCGACATGATACACGATTATATTGCTCCCTTACCAGTCGGACACAACATCCAGCTGTTTGAAAACGTGTTTGAATTTGATAATAATAATAATAATAATAATAAAGAAGCTAATGGAGTAGAACCATGGGAATTAGCAAATAATAGTTAGACGTCGTACTGTGGGATCGCACCGACGACACAGGGTGACAGTCTGATCTTGTGCTAACCCACCGTGCCAACACAACAATACGTATCGTACATAACTATATTTAAAGTTTCATATGGTAACAACCGATCGAAGGCAATGAATTAAAAACTCAAGGATAACTCATTACGCGCGACCCGGGTATTTACTGCCGCTATGGCATACGGTAACTAATTAATAAAAAAAATATGTAAGTTCCGTTTCGTGATATACCAGTTGCTTGAACACAGGTAGAAACGATAGTTTTCGTAATGGACATTTCAACTCAAAAGCTGCTTCATATATCAATGGAAAACTATTTAACAATCTTCTTGATCCCAACTAAAGTTCATCCGAAGGAATTTGAAACTCATGACACCTCTTGATAGTATTTATAGCCAGAATGCGGAACTGTGGTATACACTTCATGTTAGACCACCACCTCAAATATAGGAGAGATACATGGATATGTATTTTATATCGGATAGGCTAGTATCTGCATGCACATTCACTGTATTTGAGATGGTCTTACATGAAGTCCATACCAGGACTGCATTTAGGTTTCGATGCTCTGTGTACAATGTAATGTATGGTGCATATTCATGACGACGGGGCTTTGTTCACCATCCCCGTCGCACCTTTCCTAGCCATTTCCTTTGAAGAAGAAGAAGAAAAAACATCTAATCTAAGGGAATATACCACAATTGTAGGTAGGCTAATGAGTTTCTGCCCCAAACGTTCGCCGTCTGGAAAAGTGCACATTTTGAGGTGAATTATATGGAATTTTAGCAGAGAACATCATATCTTTTGATGATTGGATGTTATAGAGTATAAAGTAAACTACATATGGTGAGCGGACATTGGGATGATTTAAGGCGATTTAAACACTTTTAGTAATTCGTGGCAGATATATGGGAATTGATCCACCGAAGCAGTTCTTAGGGGTAGGATGTACTATCCTAAACTTTCTCCTCTCCTAGCTGAAAATCTAAACGGTCGTCATGTGTTAAGCTATAGGTGCTATGTCTGTCCAAGATGTCAGCTTTCATAAGAGGAGTGCCACATGGCACTTGCCTCCTTCTACAAGGTAGGTAATACCAGTAGCATTCTTTTCGTACTCAAAATCTCTTACAGACTATGCAATTACGAGCTTCGCGAATGATAGTCAATATGATGGCCCCAGTGCTCTTCAAATGTCAGTACGGTTACCCTTTTGCAATTTAGATTTCATATAAATTAGTAACAGGTTTATATATATTGCATTGTTAAGACATTTAGGGAATGACGTAGAATTGTGCTATGCTTTTGTCTGCGCTAAATACTTAAGTAGTAACGATTCTCTCCTTTTCTCTTTTACCTACTTCCGTTTTGTCCAAAACTGTTAAACTAAGTTACAGCACTTTAAGTAATGGTACATGCAGGAGTTAGTTCATGATTTAGTTCATGTGGAAACACGTGGTCGATTTGTGTTCAGCCTCGCATCGATAATATTGGGTATACCAAAGGAACTTTAAAAATGGTAATCAGATTGACGTGATTTAGTAATTATATGTTCTCGAAGTCTCCATTTTAGGTATCAAGTAAACGATAGAACCATAAATCAAAGCTTGATAATGGCACTCCCCTAATATGTAATCACATATGAAAGACATGGTTAAGACAACATCACACTATAATATATACAATAGCTATTTAAAGATTTTGCCTTCTTATCTGCGTTGGTTGGACTCAAACTCGGAACATACACTCGTCATTCTCATCAGTAATTCACTTTGCAATTTTTACAAGAGAAAGGTCAAATCATCGGGCCGCGCCTTCCAGTGAAAGATGGGCATCACCTCCATGTCCAATGGGGATTCACTTGCAAGTCACCTTCGACCAACGACCTTAATTCGATAATGTTCGTGCATCACCTTTATATCCCATATCCTACAACTATGTCTATCCGTACAACTTTTTCTAGGTTAAATTGGACCGCCATACTGTAGGATACTCTGATGTGACACTGGGCCCACAGATCCCCATATCAATTTCCCTGGTTATTGGTCAAATAAATGTGAATCCTTGGAGGGTTATATTAAGAGTGGTATATATGACTCGTGCGACTTCCCTAGATTGTAACATTAAGAGAGGTATGACTTTGGGCCTGATTGCAATTGCATTATTGTGGTGAATAACATAACCGTGATGTAAGTTACTGGTTAGTAGGCTATCACTATGAGATAAGAAATACATTCTTTTCACAGCAGTTAACACTCACCATGCTGTATATATCGTTGAGTTTTGCTTTCTATTTAGAGCAGTTCATACTAGTACTAGGCCAAATGTATGGTATCCATTAGAAAACCTGCACATTTCTTGGAAATCCAGTGGACGACTTCAGGCAATCATCGGCCGATTTTGTCGCCCGTCAAACCGCAAGATTCTCCAACCCTGAGTACTCAATCATCAGGCTAGTTTTGGACGCACTGTATAATGGAAAGTAGATATTTTCGAATTTCGTAAAGTTTAATGGTCACTGGTTCACAATAGATAGGATCAGATTTTTGGAGCTAAAAGTTACTCAAATGGTTAACTATTGTAAACGATAAACATGCTATGACTCGTGGCATTTATTTAATCAGAAACACCTGTCAGTCTATCCGAGCTCCTAGAAAGTGGAAAGAATCGCAATGATGGATATAAAATGGAGAAATTGTTGACTTATTAGGAAAATTTTGAAATATTCGAGCCCTTCCAGTGAAAATGAAGATTAGAGTCAAAGAATAAAAAATCAATCAAATTTACTTATTTGAAACCAATGTTGCTACTCGCTTAGTTACTAGTATAGCCACCTCATGGGAATGTTGTATATTATTCATAAACGTTCCACATATTGAGGTGCATGGAGTGTGTATATGCATGCACGATGCGACTGCTTCACTAGATTTTGGTAAAGCCATTAACCTTCTAGAGAGACAGTTATTATACTGTAGCTCATGAACTTAATTAAATAGGTTAAAAATTCGTGACCTCAAGGTTAATGTTATGAAGTGGGGGTCTGGATGAGAAAGATGTAAGAGTAGGCCTCGTGGCATGGCGTGTGTTCCAGCTTGTTTCAGTATTACGGCTCTGATGGGGATGGCAGTTTCCATTATATAATTTTCTCGGGTGTTTTTAATCATCCTGGTATTGAATTATAGATTTTCTTAGTTACAGTATTACAGTAATTATTAAAGTATGCCAGACCTCCTTGAACTGCTACGCCTATATATAGCATGAACAGAAATAAGATTATTGAAATATTCCTTCCGCAGATCCCAAATTCAGTGTTATACGACATGCGAGATATACATTCCTTGCCGGAGTTATTGAGTAACCTTCCCATAGAAGCAAACTGTAAGTAAAGAGCTCCTAGATAATTCATATAAGACCACCTCAAATATAGGATACAGACATGAGTACGTACAAACTAGGAGGCTATTGTATATACATTCACATGCAAATACACTATATCTGAGGCGGTCTTACATGAAGTACAAAAGGGCCATATAGATTTCAAATCTTTTCAAATGTTTGTAGTCCTGTGAGTGAAGTGTGTACATCTTGCTCGCCTCCTTTTGTTTCTGATTTCTGAGTTAATTTGTGCCAATATCCACCCGCATCCTCAACTTATTCGGGGTTGGAGAATCTTGCAACCATGACCTACAGAACTATTCTTTAAAAAATCTTTATGGGAAACTGATAAATTCTGAGTGATCATATTTTTTGTTTTATCCAGCTATACCTGACTTATATGTTTTACTGCATCCCATCGACATTGTATGACCCCCTTTTCTGTTCACCGGCACATAGTGATTATTATTATTTTTTAAAATAGAGCAAAGTTATATGATAACTACAATGCGGGGCCGTGCGATTAGGCCACACTATAGTAAAATATACGGAAGATAATAGGACTTCATCATATGCTGCAAGATTATCAGACCCTTCTGCTGATAGCTGTTTTTACTGCTAATTATCCATATTCGACACTTTAACTACTTACAAAGGGAAGCAACGGTGCATGAAGAGTAATTAAAAGGAATATTTGCTGATCAAATTTATGATTTTAATATCTTGATCCTAATTAAATAAGTAATTGTTATTTGAAAAGAGAGAATTCTGGCCAACTTAACCACCTCATGGCATCGTTTAGTCCAACACATTGGTAGGCATTATATGTCATTACCTTTGTAATTGACCCTCTAAGCAATTCAATGTATATTTTTATAATTCACATGTACACCCAGAATCTTCCAGATTATATTCAGCTGAATCCTAGCTACCGTAGTATACTGTAGTAAATTGAACATTAGTAGACTTAGTAGAACTTAGAAGGTACTAAATCCATTTGGTCCGCCATCAACCTTATTCTTTACAATTCCTCAGTAACCTTGTCGTGGATTCTTTGTAGGTCTATGTTTATGTATTAGCGAAGGGTAAGATTGGTAGGAGTACACGCTAGCATCCTTCCAAAGGACGTGGTTCTGAAAACATGGATTGCATTCCATCCTATTTTCTGAATAAGGCTAACATTTATTTTATTTTATTACCTAGGAAAGAGAACTATGATGCAGTGGTAATTTAAAAAAAACACCCATGCAAATGTACATAGTACCGTTGGTAGAATACCCATGCAAGTCTAATTTCATGACAATGTCAGAATAAATCTGTTGTGCTCTTATGAGACGTACCGTAAGTGACAATTTATATCTTAAAAGAATCAGCCACTATTTTTATTAATAAAGAAGACGTTAAATGTGTGTGTGTGTGTGTGTGTGTGCTTGTGTTTGAGGGTGTGTGTGTCGTGGTTTCGTCCATCCCGCAATGTTCGACATTTAAAAGGTCCCATTTATATGGGGCATTTTCACAATGGGTGTTGTTTTGTCCTTGCAGTGAATGTTTTAATGCATGGGTATATGTTCCCTTTTTCCTGTTTCCTCTGCATGCGAACCGTATAGATGGCATTCATATCTCTGGCAACAGACCGAAAAGTTTTGGCAGACCCAAGAGTTCTGAGTTTGTTCATGTTTATACCAGGAATCAAGTCAATTCCATCCACCCATCACCACCAGGTAAGAACAGCAGCAGTTCATAAATACAGGAGAAGATTTGTTTTGATGTTGATGCCTATTTAAAGCATAAGTTTTGCTTATTTAGTACAGGATGCGGCCATGGTGGAAACTCATATATAACCCCCCGGGTGGCTAACCGACAGAACAAAATAGCCTACTCTACGTTGGCGTACATGCACTCTGTGTTCTAATATAGGTTTGATCTTAACATTTGGTTTAACAGGATAAGTCATGGTTAGAATAATTCACGTATTTAACACTGTAAACGAACTATTAAAACTAAAATAAAAAACTCATGTGACAACATGCTTAGGAGAAGTAAGTTTTTTTTGTAAATTAAATTAAATTTAAATCAAAAATGTAATTAACGTCTACCTCACAATGGTGTCCCATTCCTGCCCGCAAGCGGCGTACATGCACTCTGTGTTCTAATATAGATTTGATCTTAACATTTGGTTTAACAGGATAAGTCATGGTTAGAATAATTCACGTATTTAACACTGTAAACGAACTATTAAAACTATAATAAAAAACTCATGTGACAACATGCTTAGGAGAAGTAAGTTTTTTGTTCAAATGTAAATTAAATTAAATTTAAATCAAAAATGTAATTAACGTCTACCTCACAACGGTGCCCCACTCCTGCCCGCAAGAGTCGTAGTGAAGACAGGCAATACCTTTCTGGGGGAATTGTATTGTATTGTAAAGGAACAGATTACGAGTGACACAAAAACAATCTGAGGTCTCCCTAGCTGAGTGTGAAATCGTGTTTGAAGAAGTCATCGCCATGTAAAATGGCGATGCAGGGCTGTCTTGACAGTGACATAGTGTCCTTATGTCCGTGCTGTCCTAGATCTGCACGAAGACGTGTGTGTATATCACGCCAAAATTGTGTTACTGTTCTGTATAGTACATAATACGTTACATTCAATGAAAATGCGAGAGCGCATGGAATTTAAATGAAGGGCAAAGGGGCAGAAAACCCTTTATTACGATTTTTAGAGCTTGAAAAGTTGAAAGGAGGTAGATTGCCCTTGGGGATGAGGTACATTGCTGAACCGGAAGAGGTACTCATACAAAAATTGAGCATGACAGATCCTCAAAATCCACGCCACTTATCTGCTCAATTTATAGTGATATATTTAGTTATAAATGGGATCTTATCATTCATTATAAGGTCTGCCTTATAACTGTGAGAGAATTAATTTGCCACTGCGGGGACTCTTACAAGGAATTCCTAACGAAGGGTAGCGAATTGTTTCGTTCACGTATTATGATTTGTAGGCCCATAATTTGACTGCGAAAACAAGATAGCAAAGTTGAAGCCGTCAAAAGCTAGATCCTTTCGAAGCTCGATCGTCTCGATTTGTTGACTGACTCGGAGGTATACGCTGAACATGACCAAAAATTGGGGTGACACCACTATACACATCATTCGCTACAGATGCCTGCCTGTATTTTCAAAGTGGATTTGAAATTTCAAGCACGCCAAGCACGCATTTTGCGATCGTGTATACGCGCGAGACAACACGATTGTGATCGTGATAGCCTGCCTATGTCACACCGGTAATTGCTTTGTTATTCAACACAGTTTCTATCTCGCAACATGGAAACTACCAATAACTTAAAAATCGTACTTGAAAGCGCTGAAAACAGCTTCAAAAATAATTAAAGGTTACATGACGTCAGGAAAACTAGCTATAATGCTTCTGGTGTACCAACATGTAACGACGTATATATACCAAAAGGTGGGGGAGGGGGTAAGCGGCAGATTCAGGAATTAACCTTTGAACATTGGTAAATGTTTATGATTGAAGGTATGGCCCCTGTGAGACCCAGACCCACACGGAGACCTGCCCGTAAAGCAGTGAGTAAACTCACCAAGTTGGATTTACCGACATCCGAAATCTGTCTCAATCGTCGTAATTACTATTTTTACAACTTTTTTCTTTGTTACCAGTGTTTAGCTTTGTCTAAACCTCGCTCTGCTACCATTTTTGTTCCCAAGACGAACAAAATAAACAGTTTTTTACAGCGGATTTGGTTCCTCTTCCTAAATATCGTCTTTATTGTTGCACCATGTTTTTACTTATTTTCTTTTCTCCAACCCCGAACCTCACGCTTGCTCTCTTTCTTTTATTAACCTCTTCATATAAAACTCTCAAGCATGCTACTCTCTGATATAAACATTTTTAAGAAGTAAATATATCCTTTAAAACTTTTTTGTAACGTTTTTGTAATTTTTCAATGAATAATTACGACACTAAAATTTAACTACAATCTTAAAGGTCAATAAATCAAAACGACACACACAATCAGTGTGAAAACTACATAGGCCTACATCAGTCAAACAGTTCCCAGATGGTGGCAGCACGTAACAATTGCAGACCCACTCTGCATTTATATAATACAGATCTCTTAAATCCTCCAGAACAATCTTCTGAATCGAACTGCCCCAACAGTATGTAACAATTACCATGGTAGCGAGGCAAGCGTGCAAATATTTTTTAGATTTTGTTTCGTCAGTATCATATAGTTTTACTGTGAAAATCAGAATATAAAGTTATGTGGAGATTTGTTGAATGTGGCTAAATGTTGGGTGTGACTATCACCCCCTCATACACTGTTCTTAATTGCCTGAACTGAAAGGTCCTGAACTTACTCCATTCTAGCAAAAGCGTTGTGGCCATCGACGTCCTCTGTTGTAAAGGCATATGTGCATCACAAACTGCAATCACACCAAAAAGTATTACTCCTTTTGAGCAATTAGCTCAAATATTGATGATGTTTGCTGTATTGTTCCTCTGAAAATGTTGTAGGCTCGCAGTTATACCCATGCAGTGGCACCTTAATTAGGTTTGTCATTGATGGAATTTAGTGACAGATCCCATCCGTATAGATAGATATAAACTGTTGACATTTACTTGTTTTATTAAGTACCAGATTACATAGAAGTCTGTGATGTCATACAGGAGCAACACATATAGTGGCTTTCGTTCCCTTCTATAATTGAAAGGCTTAGTTAATCTTGAAAATTACACACAATAGTTTTACTCCTTGGAAGGACAAATCTGTCCATTGAACCCGCAGATTTCTCTATTTTGGTCGGTCATAAAGTTGATGAAGGGAGTGACAGGGGAATTTGATCTCCCAGAATGAACCACCTTAAACTGTCACTTCAACTCATAAATATCTCTTCCCCTGAGCCAAGTTGGCGACCAGATTTTACAAAGTCATCTCATTGTCCAGTCAGTGAAAATATATAGCCAGGGTTTTTATTGTCCGCTTGATCTGCAGTATGAACATTCAGTTCTTGGCATGTTGATAGCTTTAATTGTGTTCTGATAAAACTTCCCCTGCATTTGTGAACAACCATAAGAAATTATAGCTCCAACAAACTGTAGCTCCAACATCCAACCCAGCAACGCGAAAGAACATTTGAATACGGGCGTTAGGCCGATGGGTGTCATTCTTAATTATAGCCCACCGCATCTATTTCTTGAATTTGAGCCTCTGTAAAAAGTAAATTGTAATTAAAAAGTAATACCACCTTGATCAGGATTATCAGGATGACTGGTCATTGATCATCAGAGGCAAACTGCTTAAACCACAATCAGAGCTCAGTGGTCAGCATCATCTGTTTCATAATATATTCATGATTGTGAGGTCAAAGGGCTGATCGCACCCGTAAAGTTGAATTTGGCAAGGAATCACAGGCAATTCTGCATTTGTTGTGGAAGACAGTGTGGAAGTTGAAGGCAGGAAGTTCAGTACAATTATGCGTTAAAACCCTGAGCTTCAGCAGCATTGATGTTACCAGTTTATATAGTTTCCTCAAAGCCCATGCAGTAGCAATATCAAGTTAGTAGTGAAAAGCCTATAGGTAGACCACCGACCCTCAGATTTTGGCAATTTGGTACCCTGTATACAGTTGCCCATTGCTACCGTCATGCACGGACGACCTATGGCAAGCCCGTTTTAGCATTTACCTCCCAATATCACTTAAGTAAAATTCTACGTGAGTGGAATTGTATTCCACTTAACTAACATAGCATTTCTCAGTGATGGTGGAGTGAGCGTGGTGGTGATGGTGGAGCGATATATCCTTGTCGATTTGGCAAACGTAGGCTACTGGTGGTGGAGGGAGCGTGGTGGTAAACTGAACCGAGCACGGTTTGTTAGGGAAAACCCGCAGAGTCATGAATTTATAGCATATACCCTCATAATACCCTCATGTAAAGGAACATAGACTTCTGGACATGCATCAAGAGCCTCCTCTTGATCAGTACATCGAGATAATGTCAAGAGTTGCGAGCACATCACGAACTTTTGTGGTAGAGTAGTAACTTCCAGCATTTTTAGAATGTGGTTCGTGTAGGTGTCATGTTTACGGACAATAGGAAGGGAAAAGTAATCCACAAATTCCGACACGTTTTTAATGGGGGATCATCTGTTTGCGCTGATTATCGGCGGACCGGCAAAGTTAGTTTTAGCCGGTGGTGCTTTATGACTTTAGGGCAGCACGTATAGGGCCGGGGAATTGTATCGAGATAAATTCTCGAATACTGGAGAACATTCCTGAAGCGTACCCGATATATTATCTCAGACATTATATCCCTATAGTTAACTTTTCGTAGTTAAATGGAACTTTGTAAGAGGCATTTCCTGTTTATCATGCGTGATGAAACGAGAACCATGTGTACCGTACTGCATAGCAAGCAGCCGGTTAAATAACATGCATATTCATGATGGTCATGCTCGTTAGTAATTCCACTTAATTAAGTGGAATTGTATTTTACTTAACTGGAAGTGAAATACAATAGCACTTAAGTAAAATTGAATGTCGGTATTTCATTTAAGTGAAATACAATTTCACTTAAGTGGAATTGTATTCCACTTAAGTGTAATGTATTTTACTTAAGTGATATAAGGAGGTAAATGTTAAAACGGTTTTCCATAGGACCAAGTGTATCAACTGGCAAGGAACACCATTTGCTGAACGGTACAATGCATATTAAGGTCGTTATTTTAATCTACAGATGGCGCTAGTAAGCCTGCTTCCCACGATGCTAATGGCACCCCAGCCAACTTATCAGGGGAAGGTAAGAGAGTAGACTGAGACTGAAAAAAGTGATCCCTGTAAATCCCATGTGACTCTCCTTGTAATTGCAACCATTTTTGACCTGTCCATTTGTTCCTACCTATAGAAGTGATGTATACTTCCCATCGACTCAGTTTTGCTGATTAATTAAGTCACCCTTGATGTACCTCACCTGCATACACCTGCGTACAGTATACCTCATGCATATACACGATGCAGCGGAACAAGGCTATAATTAGTAGTCAAAATGTATAAAATTTGTTTACCTGTTGCTCAGCATTCAACCAAGAAAATCGAGGCCGGTGGGCATGCACTTAAAAATATGTAGTTAAAATATGTTGATTCATGATTAAAATTTTCTAGACCGTGTCATGAAAGCGTCAGTACAGGTTACAATGACGGATACTTCCAGACATGATTGTTATATTCGATAAATGGTGAACGTTGAGGCACACTTTAATCACATAGCACCAGTAATAAAGGCAGCTAGCTGTATCAAGCATGTATATACATCATGCGGAATAAGTACCCTACAACGAGCAGTTTTACGTTTTCTTTGTGCACTTCTCTCGTGTGTAATTTTCTGAAGTTTACAACTGCTCGCGGAAAAAGTGCCCTAAATAACAATAATATCATTTTTTTTTTCAATTTTAATTACAAAGTTGGGGAGTTGTAGAGGGCACTGTTTCAAGCTACAGTAGGGGCAGTCAATGTACAGTGGGTTAAATTCTCGGAAGATGTTGCTGTCACAGAGAATACATATGTATTTTAAACTAAGTGTGACATAATATGCAGGAGTGAGTAATTATATTTTCTTGTTATCTGTTTTTGCTTCATTCATTGTCATTGCAGTTGTGTAAAATATTCCTTATACTAATTGTTACCCAAAGCTATTCCACATTTACCTTCCTCGCACATGCGACTATTCATATTTCATACCCCTTCCCATATCCGTCCTCCACCATCACCCGTTTTCCACAAGATTACCGTTACATTCATATTTGAAACAGCTTGTATTGGTGAGGATACCTCTTTGAGGGAAACTGAATGAGCGCCACTGAGT
Organism: Orphnurgus asper; assembly: GCA_027574785.1. Classification (NCBI taxonomy): domain Eukaryota; kingdom Metazoa; phylum Echinodermata; class Holothuroidea; order Elasipodida; family Deimatidae; genus Orphnurgus; species Orphnurgus asper. Next base: position 2,089 of record JAODAG010377097.1, on the reverse strand, counting down.
ATAGATGCTGGAAGTGGGGGTGAGTGGATGGGGGATTTGCCCCTAAAGTTAAAAGGGATATCTGGTCTCAAAGTAAATGGTTAACATCAAAAACATTTCTAAAATGCATTGTCCCTACACCAGGCGCCCTTAGATGGACCCCAGGACCCCACTCTGCAGGGGCTTTATGTTGCATACTTTTCCATCATTCGTGTCCATCGATTTACATTAATTTCTCCCCTCCCCAACTTTCAAAGCATTCCGGCACAGTTAACACCAATGCAAATGTTTCCAAGTGCCTTCGTTAATAATTTCTCAAGTCTTGCTACAATCCAGTATATTTAAATTAAAGCTGCAAGTAAACGGTATCATCCACTGAAACATTTTGGAAAATATTCAGATCTGTAAGAGGAATGAAAATTTAAATTTGGCAGTTACAAGTCTTACAAATAATTTTAATTAAAATTAATGGACACCAATTTATACTGAACCAGAAAATAAAAAAAAACCTTGAAGAACATACCAAAATTGTTTCTTTTTCGCCTCGTTTTAAACAAACCTACCTGTGATTCTACAGATCTAAAAACTTACAATCTGCAATGTGAAGTTGGCATGTGCATGTATATTATGTAGTATATATTCGCGCGCGTGTGTATGTGTGCGTGTGTGTGTGTGTATCTGACATTTGATCTATGATAGATAACTCAAGTATGGCATGTAAGATTGATGGCAAACTTGGTCTATACGTTGGTCGGTCATGCATGGTCAGTAGATGATCCTTTTGCTGTATAGTGTGGCTAGCATGAGTAATAATTATTGGGACAGTTTGTTGATTAGATTGTCTTCAAAATTGGTATGGTGCAATATGTAATTGATATATTTACGCCATGCAGTTCATTTTAATGTTTATTATTGATGAAGATGAGGAGCAATGAAAAAAGCTAGCAGAATTGGCATATCAGATAGACTCTAGACTAAGTCTTGTGATATGGGCCAATCACAATGAGAATATGCTCCATATTTGCGTTACGGCATGGATAGAATGCATTCCGAGTGGTTGCGGGGTAATATGTAAAAATCTAAAGATTGATATCTTCGCCGGGGAAAACATGCTTTCATCGTGCTTGGCATAGCAATGCGCCGATAGGCAATGTAGGTATATTTTTATATGTTAAGGGCACATGTTAATCATTGGAATATATGATGATATGGTAGCAATTATAACTACAAATATAGACTTAAAATAAAAATGATTTGAACGCAGTGTAGTTTGAAGAGGTCTGCTCAGATGGCACACACACACACCCACCCTCACACCAGTGAGCTGCCACTAGATCCTGCTCACACACACCCACAAACACCCACGCACACGGTCCTGCATGTATGCCTATATGCATTATGATCAATCTTGTAGATAAGGGCATCGTAACCACAATTCGGTTCTGCATTCGAGCTAATTTCCTATTTGAAATATATTCAACGTAGTTGACATACCCCAGCTACCAGCCTGTGAACCAAGGCCAACTATTGTAACAACAGACTCGTTGTTAGGAGTCAACGACGATACAATCTTCTGGCCTCATTGTCTCTCTGTCCATAAATGTAGTGGATGTTGCAACACGGACCTCTTTGAATGTGTCGCCACTGAAACCAGAGAGAAGACAGCTGAGGTATGGGATGGTTTTTAAGTACTGGCATGCACCGTATGTTTGTCATTTGCATTTACCACCATTAGCGGCAGAAACAAGTTATTCCCCATGGAAGAAGTAGCTAGAAATATACTATATATTATGGCTTTATGCAACATATTTCAGTACTTAAGTTTCTACATCTATGAGTACCGTGCCGTATAGTACTGCTACTGTTATGAATATGTTATGTATATCATGCACACACATGTAATATATATATGAATATATATATATATATATATATATATATATATATAGCCGGAGAGAGAGCTCAATAAGTGTTTATGTTATTTAGTTTTTTAGTTTTGTTTTTTAATTTATATTAATTTTATTTTATATTATTCATTGATCACAACAAAGTAGCACGTCGTGGATGGGAGTGTTCTAACAAAACCTACAGCAGAGTAGAATGCTCCCCT
>JAODAG010376875.1:0-15611 GCA_027574785.1 Orphnurgus asper | reverse complement strand
CCGCTAATCTATCGGTCCATATGTAGTCTTAGCGATGATGGTGAGGATGTTGTTGCTTGACCAGAGATTGACTTGGTGGTCGGTCTGGCACCTTGCCATCGGATTATTTTCTTGCGAATTGTGAACAGCTGGGATCGCCGACATGTAACGCCTGATCGTGCGAACTGGTTCGACTTTATCGAGCAATCCTGAGGACTGCTGAGGGAACTGACCCAGCCTCGTATCACCTTGGGTGTGATCATCTTGGGATGCCCACACTAACCGAATTGCACCGGTCAACCGGCCAGCTTTCGTAGAGACAGCCTGGAGGTTCAGGAACGCAATGTTCTATGTCACACCGTGTTAGTCAAGAAGAGAAAATGCAAGCCGATAAATCACAGACGAGATTCCATTAGAAAACCTGCAAGTTAAACGCTACCGGAGCTAAAGTCAAGCCTAACCTAACGTTAGCCTAGCTAACATTAGCCTAGCTAACGTTAGGCAGTGCCGAGGCATATAACGCAACCAGAGAGGGAACTTAAACACAGGCTTAAGAAAACAGGGGGGGAAAAAAGAGATACTGTACTCAAGACAATCGCCCAGGTCCAAGATCGAAGATCCAACTAAACCAACGAAATTATCAAAATCGACGAAGATTAGGATGAATTTTGCTAAAAGCTTGATATGAAACTCCAACTACGAGGTTTGGCACAGAAGAATAAATAGAGTGGCAACTGACTAGCTGGGAGTTATTTCCTTCTAGGTTAAATCATTAGAAATTGCAATTATGGATGTTTCAAGGTAAGTTTAGATATGTTCAGTGGATGAAAAAAAAAAAAAAAAAAAAAAAAATTCCAATGGAAAATCTTGGCAATGTGAAAATATTAAGAGAAACAGAAAGAACCATTTAAAATTAAAAGCTTAAAGTTAAACTTAAAGCTCAATATGGCCCCTACCTGCCCTACTACCTCTGTAAATTAGCTCCACAAAATTCAACCAACATTTAATAAAATATTTAACCCAGATGTCCCACATGCTATTAAATTTATTGAAAAGTCCAATTGCATCTAATTTGCAGAATATGCAGGATATAATACAACATTTTGGATTACGGTACTGTAAGGGCTTTGCTGAATTGCTGAATTGCTGATTGAATTAGCTCGTAAGTGTAGTTAATAACTAACAATTACATTATCCGAGAGACGAACCTGATCAAAAGGACACACAGACAGTTGACCCAAACCATTTAAGGTACCGGTGGATACCTGGGGGAGTACTTATCATTTTCAACATCTATTTATTTTCGTTTGCCTAAAAATGGCTGCGACGTAAATCGCATGTACGGAATCTGCCTATCCAAATGTGACACGAATGTGTCGAGGTGCAAAGACGTGTGGGATAATGGAACTATAGTCGTTCCTAGTTTGTATTTTGTTAGATTAAAAAAGGTTTCAAATAAAACCCCTTCCAAGTTCCTGCCTCTCACCTTCTTTGTATGAGTTAACTTCACGTCCTCTCGACCTCCAGGTGACTGGGTCTTTGGGTTCCTAGGATTCTTCGGCCCTCCATCTTTTACAGGACTTGTCGATCGTTTGGGTATAGTTTTGCTGGTAGGGATGTCGGTTGATTTTGGAGTTTTCACCTCCTTTAGTTCTTCCACATTTGATTCTGCTACCACAACAAGATTTTCCTCTCGAACAGATCCTTTAACCTCATCTTTAACCTCGTCCTTGACCTCGACCTTGACCTCACCCTTGGCCTCGTCCTTGACGTCATCCTTGACCACGTCCTTGACCTCATCTCCGACCTCTCCTTCGACCTCCCCTTTAAATTCCGACGACGGTTCCGAAACATCTTTCGACTCGGAAAATTCCTCCCCGCCGCTCACTACCGGCTCGCTCTGGGACGAGTCCTGCAGGTCCGGTTCCTGGCTCCGCTCCGCTGGAGAGGCGGCGGCGGCGATGGCCGGCGCAGACATCGGAGCGGCGTGTTCCTCGAACGAAATTTCTACCGATTCGGACACGGAATCGTCGCCTCCCGTGTGGCGCGGTTCCTCCACGCCGAGCGAGAGGGAACTGGAGGTGTCCGATATCTGGGTGCCCTGCTTCGGGCCGGCGCCACCGAAATCGAAGATGTCAAATATTTCGTTCACTTTCCTTTCGATGAGCGAGGGGTCTTCGGGGCTGTCAGAACTCCTCCTCTCCAGAGTCTCGCCTTCAGCCGCTGGAACTAGAACACTGCCTTCCTTCGTCACAGCGCTCGAATCTTCCGTGCAGCTAGTGTCGTCTGGTAAACCTGGCCATGAGAGATAGAAAATCAGCCACTGACGAAGTGCAGCTCTGCATGTGGTAATTAACTACTGTCATGAATTTGACAAATTTAATCACGTTCTAACTTTTTCTTGTACTTTGAAAAGTATATACCAGATAACGAGGATGCAATTAACGGGTTTCATCACGCGATTCATCACAGTTGATATTGATAACTGGTATCTCAAATTGTAGTTAGCGAGTATATCGTGTGACGCATATTCGTCGACCAAGGCAAACTTGTAAAACGGTGTCAAATTAAACAGCATGCTGTCTTAATCTGCCAAAAAAGAAATCTTTTTACCTAAAACCTAGCTCTGTCCTATACCTGCGAACAATGCGAACATAACATAAAATTGTTAATCAATCGCGCATCTAGAAGCAGGACATATAGGCAAACAGCTAAGAGAGCGGTATACCTCGAGAACATATTATTAGTAAATATTAGTAAATAACAAAGAATCTAGCTGCAGGACATAACAATTACCAACTGATATTGATAACATTCTGACAGTTAGGATGACAATATAATGAGACTACTAACAGCATTCCTATAATCCTGTTATAAGTAAACCCATTAACTCCCCAATAAATTACTGGTTTGGGTTTTTACTAGCTATATACTGAATATCCATCTGTTACTATTGCTTATATCGGCCATGTAGTGCCCACTACTGACATCAGAATTTTAACCAGTAGCCCCCTGAACGCCGCTCCTTGGTGGCGCTCTCCTAACAACTCGATGTGCCCGTGTGTAAATAATGAGTGTACTAATGGCATTCCTGTTATTAGTAGACGGTACATAGACTTCTTCATATTCACTTCTCTTTAATAGGCACATAATGCACATCTCCCTACATTCCTGAAAGTCGATCATGAACAAGAGACGCTGTAATCCCCTCTGATCGTCATTCTCAGGATTCCCGAAGACGTATCCGATCTCTCGGTCGCTGCTCTATTCCTACCAGTAATTGCAGTTCAGTTTCAGAGTTCCGTTTAATTTTTAGCATGACATGCGATATACATATTCGTCATCAGTAAAATATACAGAACCTAATTCTAGCAGACAGCTAGGTCGATGGGGGGGGGGAGGAGCAGGGACGGCAATCTCGAGCAGCCTTCCGAAATAATTAGAAAACCAAATCTTGTCTTGAAGTACCCATGCAGCTCTTGATGCAGAAGGGAGGTCTTGAATCAGAAATAAAATTCTTTAAGGCATATGATAACCGAATAACACGCCTGCCAAATGAAGCCGCTGCTACATAACAGTAGCTGTTGCACAGACCAAATGTACTCAGACTGATGTTTATGAGGATTGGAGGAATAATTATACATATACATTCTTTACTGTTATCATCCTTTATAATTTAAATGTCCCAGTTATTTCTTCCAATGAGAATTTTAACATTTTTTTCACATTTCATCAAATGCTGCACATTTAACTCTGTATGTTAGCAGACTACTTGGAGACTGAATTTGACGGCATGTACAGTTAGTTGTAGGTCATATCACATCCATTACTCCATGCAACATACCCCATGCACAATTAAAGTTGAAACTTTGTGGTAAGCACACAATTTGTGGCCAATTATAAAATATTTTTCTGTTAAGTTCGCTTGCTTTTAGTATGATGGTAATTAATACACGAAAACCCTCGGCAGAATATATAATATATATATATATACAACCTATACACGCAGCTTTAAGTCATCGCACTACCCACCTCAGGGAACTGCATGTACGAAGATGAAACTGCTACAAAGATAAATATGCTTGAATAGGCTAATTCGATTACTGCGAAACTATTTAGAACATGTTCGGTTTTATCTCCCATTTCTGGACGACTCGCAACGCAAAGTATTCTGTTTATTCAGGATTCAAGAGGCAATATTGTTAACCATTCCTTGCGACGCAGACGTTTAGAGTTATCCAGTACATATATCTTTTGTATACGATGCAACGTCAAACTTGTCGGGATAAACCTTGGCCTAAATACCACCGTGACGATCAATACTTCTTCTCATTTTTCATGTTCGCCTCAGGATGTGACCAACTACGAGGCCTCTGCGTGTTCCCAAAATCAATTCTGCAAGGCCTATACCCTGCAGTATTGTCCCAAAATGTGCTGAGTTATACTTGAAAATTAAAAATTGGAAAGTATCAAAGTAGTTAGTACAGACTACTAAAGTGCACAAGCGGCCTTTGTGGTATATACTGCAATTACATATTTCTATTTGTTCCTTTGCTCTATTTTATTTCATTCTACATATAAGCTTGTCCATAAGTCTGATTCGATTTTATAACAACTTGGGTCATGAACCAGGCCATGCATGCAGCTAGGTCACGTCATATAGAATATACAGTAGTGGGAGTTGTAAGTGTCATTTAATGAATCAAATATAGGACAGGTTTGTGGAAGTGTCGGATACATGTATACAGTAGGCACGAATATAAACAAACTAGCCTATATACTACTGTAGCTTCTGAGATTTGAGGATAAACCAGCAAAGCTAAACTGCTCCCGAGGGACTGCCATTTAAGTCCCTGTCTTCGTCACCATGCACTACACTGCAGCAGTTCTGAGAGAAGCTAGTTATTGCGACACCGATGAACCCACCCAACAAGAATCTAATCGATTCACTAACACCAAGGAAGACCATACGCTCATCACCACTGCAAAGCAGCTGTGAGCTGAACAAGTCGCGCCTGGGGAATTAACAAACCTCTATTTAACTCTCACCTCTATTTGAAGAACAGAGGATCATACAGTGGCATTTCAAAAATAAATACAGACAGATAGATATATATATATATATATACATACAGAGCCATTGCATGTGGCATAGATATTCTCTATATATGCCACTTAATTTTGCCAGTTGATATAAAAATAGGGAAATCCCAACAGAGTATGGAGAGAAACTGCTGGTAATTTAACACAGTATAACCAGCAGTTTATCTGTATCTAAATATGTGTGCCATAACCCTACTCATGATCACGACAGGTCTAATTAAGACAGTTACCACTATTGTCTGCGACACGAACAACGTAACCCACAGCAGTGATGTATACGTTAAAAATTGTTGCACAAACTTTGAAGTAAAATTTTCACTTCTCATTTTACTGCTTTAAATTCATTAAACTAGGCAAAATGATATTTCTACATCTCCAATGCAGATACAACTTTCTGTACATGGTAAGTTTTCATGGAGTATAGCCTAACTATAAAAGAACTGCACTGGTCTCAATACTGTCTGTGGGATACTACTTGTTTTTAAATTGGCTGTTACTCTAACACGTGACACCTAGCTTTAAGTTAAGTGTTTGATAATTCCTCATTATGATCAGCATCGAGATTTAACTCGTAGCGTTCGCTTTAATTAAGCACAGTTTGGGCTACAGTAGCAGTGTGCACTTTGTCAGATCTGCATTATGTATGCACACAGTTTTCCCTCCAAGCATCCATTATTGATTCCTCTCCCAATACCGGGAGAAGTCATCTTCTTCAGACGAAGAACAATGTACGCTGCTTACACAGACACTGACGTCCCTCGGCCTGGAAAACGTGCGACGCGGCGTCAGGAGTCGCACAGAACTCGCAATAGCAAGTTCCACGATTGAGGATCGTATGAGGTGTTAAACATACATTTCAAAGATGAAACAATTTCACTGAAAGTTTTCGTTGAATGCTGTCAAATGTGTTTGTTGTTCTCTTCTGGGTGAATGCTGAATGTTTAGTTTAGGTTGGGGTTTAGTGAAGGTACAGTAAATTACGAAGCCTCACAGTAGGCTCATGACATTGGTTAGTTTAGTATAGTAAGAGTTAGGAAGCCTCAGAGGCTCAAATTTAATCATGAAGAATACCAACAGGTCTGGGAAATCGTAGGCCTTAAAATACAGCGTAAAAGTTCAAATCTGTAGAGCTGAAATATAATGCATTTGTCGGTTTAAGTTCAGTGGCAGATTATTGAAGGACGAGCTATGTTGTAGAGGGTAGCATTCCAATGTAGGGATGCCATGGTGTGTACGGTGGAATAATAGCCCGCCATTACAGCTGTAGATTAAGGGGAGACGATTTGTAAGTGAGGAGCGATATGAACCAATCCATCCCACCAGGCTGATCCCGGGACCGCCATTTAACGTACGTACGTCCCGATCCAACGGATGATATGGCCGAGGGAAGTGAGAGTAACCTGTTCATCACCACTGCACAGTAGCTGTGCTGGTAACGGTTCTATGCTTACTATGGTTCAAACAATTACAATACGAATATTAGTGCGGCCAATGAGCATAGACATAAATAAGTACCTGTAAACCCTCTTGCCTCCATAATTTCAAACTGCCATGTATATATATATCTGTGCTGCAAGCCAGAGTATCTACCTCTTTGGTGGTCGAAGTCTCAGTTAGTGTAGTTCATGCCACATGCCATCTTTTCCTAATTGCTCCTGAATCGTCTACCAGTGAACGGGGGGGGGGGGTCAGATTAAACACACTGGTACTCCTTCCAACTGCCTGTACACATGATGAACACTATACCCCAACCAACCCCCTCTCCCCCTAAGGCCCTCCACCCATTACCCTCTGGCTAAGACATCTTGGTACACAAGACTCAAACCATGAAGTCATTGCCCAGTCCAGGCAAACCAAACAAAATGTCCAGAACAGCCTAGGAAGAGGTAACAAAACCTTTCCAAGTTTTAAGCAGCTTTTGCATATATATAGGCCTACATAGGAGGAAAGTTACACAGTACTATGATAATATGATTTTGTGTCTTTGTTTAATAATGCACTATAAATCATATTTTCAAATATATGAATATGTATGTACATTTGTCATGCGAGCGAAACATTGTATAATAAAATGCAGATATTTTAATGTTTGCATGCATTGCTGGCATTATTCTAGTTAAAGTGTGGGCTTATAAAACAAGGTCACGTAAATAGAGTCATTCATTAATTCATGGCAATGAGTTAATTATCAAAACAAAAGATACAAACGGTCGCGCACTGCTGAGTACTTTGGCATCCTCAACAACACAGCTGAGCCATTGAAATGCAACAGAAGAGAATTTTATGTTTCTCTTATTAATTTCAATAATTCATTATGCTGATTTAATATGGCATACGCAGTAACAGAAAAACAATGATTAGATTATAGCCGTTACAAAATTTGTAAACCTTTTCAATTAACTGGAGACGTTGTACACGTTGTGCGATGTTCGGACGAAGCTCAGGAACGACTATCGCAAACAGCGCACCTAATTGTCTGCAGCAAATTATTAAAATGCCTTGATGACAGAATGACAAAGATAGAAAACCTAGTCACGCTGTGCAGATATACTATCATTATTTGGGGCAGGGTTACAGGGTTACAGGCTTCTCTGGAAGCTTGATTATACCACTGATATCATTTGATAAAAATTTGATGTGTTTGCTGGTACCATGCCTCACCGGTTTTACAAGAATGAACAATCTTAATCCAGTACCTAATAAGCGAAGGTGACGATAACCTTTCAATAGCTACCATACCAGAAATATCAAATTACCATGACAACCATTGAACAAGAAATAGTTCAAATAATCTTTCTGTCCTAAGTACAAAACAATTTTATTGCAGTATTACACTTTGATGACAAGGTCAGCCTACACTAGAATCTCCAAAGCCTAAGAGATTGGAACTGCTGGTCATTATGCAATCCACCTCCCGCAATTACCATAGCCCTCCTCTAAAATTCACGAAGAGCTTCAAACCTTACCATATCTTGCAACTACCAGTTTGGGGTGCAATTCTCATGGAAGCTAGGAGGTCATAGGTGAAAAATATTTGAGTTGGGGTGCATGCACAGCCATAAACCACGTCGTAATTATAAGCATATTGTAGGAGATGGGTAGCCTAATTATAGTGCAGGTCTTTTTACACAGTCACATGCATGGCCGCATTATGATATGCTAGTTTGGTTTAGAGCTCATTGCAAGCTCTTTCTTGGGTGGGTTTCATTAATAAAAAATAAAAAAGTCAACTAAACACACACTAAAATGACCTGAAATCGGAGCAGGAATGATATTTTACACCTTTTTTTTTTGTGTTGACCCCAAAAGTGCTCCACGGTAGGTGTCAGTCTGGCAGCAAATTGCTCCTGCGCATGACGAGGAGAAAATTTCAGTTTAATAAAACATTTCACCGGAGGGAGCTGGGAGAGGACCTAACTTCCTAAGGAAATTATCCTTAGCAGAATTGTCACAACTACATTGAGGGTAATTAAGATGGCGGCTCTGTTGGAGGACAGAGCCTCCAGTGAAGCTCTACACTGTAGGCCATTCCTGCAACGCCACAGATACTATACGCATGATCCAGATTAGCCAAAAGGAAGCCGAGAAAGCTTTCTTCATCAACGACGTGGCTTACTGTATAATAAAGGCAAAAGTTTGCGCAATCATAGCTGGCCCATTATGATCCATGCACTGTTAGCTATATGCAACATAAGCCCATTCATCATGCTGAAAATCCAGACTATATATATAGCCTAAAAATCTCGCACAAACTTTGTCCCTGCAGGATGAGTGTTAAAAGTAGTGCACTTGATTCACTGATCAAGACAAAACAAATATCATTATCCATGCTAATAAAACCTCAACTTGACGTAACAATACGTTCAAAATTTGTAAGAAACTTGACTACAACAACGGGGCCCTAACCAACTGCTTGTAGAACCTACGTAACCACTACATCCTTATGAAGAAACTTGAAATTGTGCATCCAGTTTACCTTTTTACATCCACTTTTTTTTTACATTTAAACATCCAGTTTACCTTTGTATAGCTACAGCATTACAACAGGTGTGCATAGTTTACCAACAGCGTTAGGTTACGTTTCAGTATATCCCACTCTGCGAGTAAGAAGAATATTGTGCCGATTTCGGCAGCTCTGGCTTATGGCCAATTTTGTTTGGAATTCCAACCGCATTAACAGTAGCTTATCTCTTGCAAGTCAACAAGTCGCCTGTGAATTAATGTCAAGGTTCACAGCCTCCAAGAGCATCATAGCTGTCTGTGTGTGGGTGTGTGTGTGTGTGTTTTAAGTGTGACTCATTAATCTGTTTGTTGGCCAGCTTACTTTATCATGTGCCTATATGTGTACCTATAACAGGCACTTTACCACGATCGACCTAGAATAGCGATAACCTGTCTCACGACTATATATATATATATACGTGGGTCGGTCGTATAGTGTGCGTAACAAGCCTCGACGGCTGTCCTCCCCTACCGTATAGTGATCGAATCGTCTAAGTTAGTTACATGTCCTCACCGTTTTCCACCAAATCGTCTTCGCTGTCTCCGTCTCTCAACATCTTCCTGGAAGGGCCTTCCCGGGACGCCACGTCCTCGTCGTTTTGATTGACATCGGTGGCAGCTCCGTCGTCGTCGGCGGAGGTGAGGTCTCCTTGCACAGGATCCGCCATGCTCTATCGGCTCTATCTGTGTTATTCTATCGTTCCCAAATCGCCTGGCTTTTTAACCTGAATAAGACAAAGAAGTAATCGCGTTTGAGGTATCATAACAGGAGGAACTCTCCAAAAGTGACATGAGCATCAGAATTAACCACTGGCAAAACCACCGCCATATAGACCGTACTTCAATGGTCAGATTAAGAATCACTGGCCGCATCATTAACATAAGACTTCCATGGCCGGGTATAGGTAAAACACATTTTGTTTATATACCTATAACAATCCTCTTCACCATTAAGATATTTCTAACTGTTTTGAAAAGATCTACCTACCATCAATTATACTTACAACAAAACTAATTTAATTATCAAAGGCATGGGATAAAACAAATAAGCTGCTCTTTTGCCAGGTCTAATTTTATCCACACACCATATACATATACTCAGCCAAGTCAGATGCCAAATCCAAGAGGTTTTCCTTATTACTGGATTTGCTGATGGAAACTGACAACCTGTTTCTGACATCTGACATACTGGTTAAGAATGTCAAAAGTTTGCTCCAGAAGCAATTTAATGCTCATTTCTTCCTATTTTGAAGAGTCTGAATGATAGTTTGGAAGTAAACAGAAATAAATGTCTTCATCGGCAGCAACTTTCTTCAAACAGAAACGAAATTAAAAGCTGAAGAAGTTATAGTCTTTCATTACACAGCACACACACACTGTGAAGGTAGAGATGTCCATCACACACATGAAATTCTGTTAATTATAAATTTCATTGTGCACCGTATGTAGCAGGGACATATAAGAGCATCAGTGTAATTTTAGAATAGAGGGAAGAATGCTGAAATGTCAAGGGTTCCCTGAGACAAATTTAAAGCTACAGAATTATTTCCTCTTTATGCAATAACTCTGCTGTCATATATACAACTGTATACTGTTGGATGTTATATGTAATGTACGAGAGCAAACACAATACATCAGGGTGAGATGAAATAACTACTTCGGCACACACACACACTGTGAAGGCAGAGATGCCCACCACACACATGAAATGTACTGTTAATTATAAATTTCTTTGTGTACCGTATGTAGCAGGGAGATAAAAGAACATCAGTGTAATTTTAGAATACTCTCGGTCTCGAAGAGGGAAGAATGCTGAAATGTCAAGGGTTCCCTGAGACAAATTTAAAGCTACAGAATTATTTCCTCTTTATGCAATAACTCTGCTGTCATATATACAACTGTATACTGTTGGATGTTATATGTAATGTACGAGAGCAAACACAATACATCAGGGTGAGATGAAATAACTACTTCGGCACACACACACACTGTGAAGGCAGAGATGCCCACCACACACATGAAATGTACTGTTAATTATAAATTTCTTTGTGTACCGTATGTAGCAGGGAGACATAAGTGCATAAGTGTAATGTTAGAATACTCTGGGTTTTGAAGAGAGAAGAATGCTGAAATGTCAAGGGTTCCCTGAGACAAATTTAAAGCTCCAGAATTATTTCCTCTTTATGCAATAACTCTGCTGTCATATATACAACTGTATACTGTTGGATGTCATATGTAATGTACGAGAGCATGAAATGAGACGAGATGAAATAACTACTTCGGCCCATGAATCTTACTCAGCATGATTCCCCACCCCCCGGCCTATAAGTCATTGAACGTCACATGAACAATAATAATTATATTATACAAAGGACTGTGGAGGTCATAGTGGATTAAACAGCTAGACCATGAAATTGAAATCCTCTCTCTTCCGCTCACTTTGAAGCCAAACGATCACTTTGGGGGAAGAGTAAAGAACTGCATTTCAGTACATATTTTTTTGCCCTATTAGGTTATGGATATATGATCGCAAATTACACAGCATACAAATTACTACTTGACATGCATATATATTCTATAAATAGTTTTATATTTACAATTATAAATGTCAAAAGACATGCATCTAACCTACAATTATATGGTACGCAACTATACCGCTCCCAGCTGGACCTGGTTTTTGTTAATACAGACATGCCTAGCTCCGAGAAATGTAAAAGGCGAAAGTAAAAATAAATCTGTGCTTTAATGTAATGTATACATGTGTAATGTATACAAGTGGGGGAGGTATATGAATAATCTATATGAATACTTTAAGATTGCTGTGATTATAGAGGACAATGCACTCTTATCACTACTATACTTGCTATTGAAATTGACAAGCACTGACGAGTTCACACCCTCCAAGGGAATTAACTTTTTTGAAACTTGACTCCAAATCTTGTGAAATCACTGCCTCCAGCTATGGAGACCAGTCCACTGGTAGTGAGAAAACATCTACTGTGTTATAGTTCTATGAGCGTAGGGTCAAACGTTAATTAGTCTTCATACAGTCAGGAATGTCAGGTCATAAAATCCCTCCATCACATCACCGTTTTCATCTTTGTTATAGCTAACTTCATCGTTGCTCGAATGCAGAAAGAAATATGGGTGATCCAAGTTGAATTAGTAGAGAGGAAGAGGTTAATGTATGGGTCGCTGCCATCTTTAAACAAAAATTTTACCCTGTGAATTTCCTACTGATGTAATAGTTATTTAGACTCTACCATTTTTCAATCAGGGTGTAAATGGTTGCCAGCCCAAGAGTCCTGTAAAAATAAAACGGAACTAAGTGCCCTCCCACCTGGATACGCGATGTTTTTATGCGGGAAATCACCATCAACCATACGGGTCATTGGTACAGCTGAGAATACCTGCTGGGACTCAACTGGTGAAACCACCAGCCATCCAAAGCGCTATCCTCGACATGTCCGTGCCGTGTAGCCTCCGGGCCATCATATGGTGTAGCTCTCCATAGTTTATCAACGTCATCGCCAACGTCATGGCATGTCTGCCCATCGGAGAGATACAAATTTGCGGTAAGCAGCACGATGTCAGCAAGGTCCATGCGAGCGAGTCGAGATTTCCCAGCGTTGCATTGCTCTCGCCAGACAGCACAGAACAAATCCGCTTGGTAGTTTTTAATAAAATAAAATAACAGTTTGCTGGAAGACCAGATCGTTTGCCTATTGAATCCCTCGATACCCTAAAAATGCTTCAGTACTCGCTGGCGTCCTAACGTACGCCGCTCGTGGACATTCAAGATCGTCGCATAAAGCAAGGAAGTCCAAACACAGTCCTTATTGAATCGCTGACATATTGAATGATCTTCTATATAACGATGCATCATCATGGGGAAAAAGAGAACAATCCTGGGGATTGAGTGCTTATGGGTTCTAAGATGAGTACAGGTAGATTAATTGTATCAATAGTGCAGCTAGCGGAGACTGGTATAGAGAGGAATGCCTGTAAACATTGCCCATTAAAACGTTGAAGCTGACGCATGAAAAATTCCCACTTCATCATGCGAAACTACAACATGCACGATATAGTATGGCGTAATTCTCACTCCTCAGATAAAACGTTCAAACAGGTCAGTTTCTCCAAAACTAAGTTCACATTCAGGGTACTATTGTACAGAAAACATATGGGTTTAGTTTCACGGAGTAGCAAAATTCAAATCAAATTAATGTCTTGCAATGGAGGTGTGTGATCGAACATTCTTCAGATCTACAAACGATCATTGTCTCACCTAGGTGGTACCTCTTCGCTGCAGCTTATTACTCTTACCACTTACTTACCGTACACAGAGAGATTTCAAATACTTAACGAGCCGTGCCTTCAGCAATGGCTATAAATAATTATCATTTACAGAACTCAGTTTCATCCTATACTCATTGTCACATCTCATGCTCATAGATCTTGCAAGCTGCCAACATTTGAGCGTTAGACAACTTTCCATTGGATGCCAAACAATCTTTCATTCTATCGGTGACAGCAAATGCAGTTTCATTCTTATCAGCAGAAGATGGGCAATAGTCTTGTGTGTGCTACGATACAACAGCAGTGCTATATATGTATCTATTTAGTACCGTTCGGTACCTGCATGATTAACACGCATAGCTCGGTAACATTAATAGGGATAAAACATAGAGTCTTATACCAACGGACATGCACGAGTGTACACCAATGATACTGTTATAATAGTCCTTCAGGGCTCATCTTAATAAAAGCAAACTGAGAGGTTGTCACGACAGTGTGCGTCTGTGACAACATAAAAGTTTATGCTGGTCCGGCCATGTCAACGGTTTTACAATATTTCAATTTAGGCTTTTTTTTCTTTTAAATTCCACTTGCAAACGTCAACAAATCCACTTAAACATTCCACTTAAATATGCCACCAACAAACCATCCACTCAGACATGTCACCGACAACCAATCTATGAGCTGCATGCAAGCCTTGGGCAACTACCTGTAGGCAATTTCTAGTAGACAGAGAGCTGCCAGTGATAAAAGGTTAATATCAGCGAGACTTTTCATGTGTACAGAAGGGTAGACGTTGCGTGACAGTATAGTAGTGACAGGAGAGAGCTCACTGTCAATGTACAGAATGCTGTTGATTTGAAAAAGCAAAAGCAAAGCTGAGCTGAGCTGCTGATAAATTAAAGTTTCTTCGAATTCAGGGTCAAAGTCATGGTATTTATAATTTATTCACATAAAAGAAACAAATGGGCTGATTTAGGAGAGATGATAATCTAGGCCGCTGAGAAAGGTCGACCGTGATCCTGTAAACATTTGAAACATTATCTTCCCATCTAGTTAATTCAGTGTATAGGCGAGCTTAGCCCTAAGCTCTATTGCACGAGGAAAATACGCTAACAATTTTAGTTTAGGGGATGAAAAAAAAACATAAGATCATACTTGGCGCAATTGGTGAGGCCATTAAAGTTAAGGAAGCTCCTTCGATCTTTAAAGGTTTCTTAAAATCTGATAATTCAAAAAGGAGGAAATTTCCAGGAACATATATAATATATATATATATACATATATAGATATAGATATATATATAATATATAGTGTAGTTACTACACAGCTTGAGGTCAACGTTATGTAACCAACGAAAGAATGTTATGAGAGTGGCATCACCCGGGTGTCACGTCATAGACGACGTACTACGGAGGCTTTACGGTTAAAAAGGTAAAAATTGCCATTTATGAAATATGCATACTCCGATGCGAACCGTGGACATGTAAGAAGGGGAATACGTACTGCACGACGACGATGTTGTTCACAGCCAACTCCCTCTTGGTCCACTCATTGAGGATGTTACTAAAACCTGGTTACAATTTAGCATAAATTGAAAAATAGATGCCCGTTTTATTGCATGTAATTAATGCACGTAATCACCGGAATCATCAGTTTCAGTTGTAGGAATTAAAAAAATTGCCTAAGTTATTGATGGTAAACCAGCAAGCAGTTGTATTTAAAATAAGGATTTCCTAAACCTCCAAACTACTACATTAAACATACAAAACGAATCTTCAATACGTGGCACGATGTACATAATAATATCCTCAGGTATCAAGCAAGGTTGTGGCATTTTATGATACAGTAGGTTATGACATTTTGCAAGACAGTAGATTGTGACATTTTATGATAGGTTATGACATTTTATGATAGGCAATAACACTCTCCTGGTGTAAATATCAGGCATATTAACAACTTGAAAATAGAGTCAAGATGATTTTATGGGCTGGTTGGGGGATATTCAAGCAATTTACATGAAATCATATCATCAGTATCACAGCTGTAGGTCAAGTGATACAAACTATTATACCTGGAGGCCAGCTTGAGTTCCACTGTAATAAATCTTGTTGGAAAGGTTAATTTCATTTCTTTTTTTAAAGGATCACTGGCTCTGTTAAACAGTTTAGTTTTTTCTAGTGTCTATCACACATGTGTTGGTGTCAGTTTGTTTTGGTGCCAGTTGG